>CAUYUJ010018840.1:0-12500 GCA_963575745.1 Prorocentrum cordatum
TCCTCCTCCTCCTCCTCGGGTCGCCTACGGCCCCTGGGGAAACCGTGCACCCCGGGCAAGGGTAGCCGGGCAGTGATTGGGCCCCGAAGCCTGTCATCATCGAGGACAGAACGACCCCTTACCTTGATGATGCGATGAAGGCGTGGCCTCACTGAGGTCCCCTTTTTTCGGCATTATGGCTAGTAGATCTTGGCGGTTTGGATCGATACGTCTGCAGAAAAGACTCCCGATCCTTCCTGTTCCTGGCTCTCCTAAGTTAGGTCGCCTCCCAGAGGGTTAGAGGTCCTTGTATGCCTAATCGCTCAAAGCGAGCTGGATTCACGAGACCAGGTCTGCCGTGGCTGGTTTTCCTTCGTGTGGCGGCAGTTCCAGTTCGTGGACTTGGGCACGGGGGGCGTGCCCCGGTACACATCACTGAACCAGGTCCCACTGAACCCAGGCCCGCCAACGCCCGAAGGTTGCCCTCCCCTCCGTGGTGAGGGCGCGAGGACAGCCTCGCGGCGCGAGGCACGAGGTTCGAAGCCAGAACCGCCAGGTCGTCCTCGTGTCCTGATCCGGAGAGGGCCTCTGGGCCGCAGGTGTTCGCCCTGGGGACCTTCTTGGGGCCCGCCTCTCGGATCTGTTCGGCTCCAGTATACGGCTGTGGCTCGGCTTCAGTTCGACTCTAGCTCGGCTTCAGTTCGACTCAAGTTCGACTCAGATCGACGGACGTTCGACGCATCATCGATGCACGAGTGGAGCGAGTGGCTCCAGGAAGCGAGGATAGCACAACCCACCCCAACCCTACCCAAGGATCCCACTCTCGACCTGATGATCCAGGGGGTCCCAGCCAGGGGTGAGGCTCGACTTCTGGCCCCCAAGCAGACCCAGAATCCCCCCCCCCGCCAGGACCCCCTGGACCACCAGTTCGGGAGTGGGGGTCCTGGATGGGGGTGGGGGTGGGTTTGCGCTGCCCGCAGTCTCGGAGCGAGCATCTAACCGCCCCCCCTCCGGTTTCCCAGCTGGGCCACCAGTGCGCCTCGAGCTTCGCGGCCCTGGCCGCAGAGTCGCCCTTCTCCAGTGGGCGGCGCGCGATCACGAAGGTGACCGCGCGGATCGTGCGCCTCGTGGCGCGCGGTCGCGAATCGCGAATCGCGGTGTCGGGTGATCTGGGTGCACGTCCCTGTCCATCCTATTGCTTTCTCCTGCCATGCCCAGGACGGGGGTGGCTGTCTCTGGAGCAGTTCCAGAGCGCCCGAGGGACCCAGCAGTGTCCGAGCCGCAGAAAGCCGCACAGTACAAGGACCCTCCTCCTTCTCCGCCTCCTCCTCCTCCTCCTCCTCGTCCTCCTCCTCCTCCTCGTCCTCCTCCTCCTTCTCCTCCTCCTCCGCCTCCTCCTCCTCCGCTCCTCCCTCCTCTTTCTCCTCCTTCTCCTCCCCCTCCTCCTCCTCCTCCTCCTCCTCCTCCTCCTCCTCCTCCACCTCCTCCTGCCAGCCGTGGGGGGCGCTCGGGCTCGGACCCCCTGGGCCGCTAGGCGCGCACGAGGCCCCGGAGGCCGCTCTGATGCATGATCCGGACTGCCTGCTCAGGCTTCAGTGCCGGCTTCCTTCGGGCCGCCGGAGTCTGCACCCTCCGGGGTGGAGGCCCTTTGGGGCGCGTGCGTCCGCCGAGGGCACATACGACGACTCTGGAACCTCTGGCGGAGAGCTGCGTTGGTCCTGGGCCCGCCCGCTGGGCCAGGCGCCGCCACCTCCCGGCCGTGGGGTCTGCGCCTGCCCTGCCCGCGTCCCGCGCGCCTCCCCTGCAGGTTCTCAGGGGGGCCGCCCCGCCGTCCGCGCCGCACCGCCCCGCCCGTCCCACGCCGCCTCCGTCCCTCCTGCCCTCCTGCCCTCCCCCGCCCGCCCGCCCGCCCGCCCTCCCTCCCCGCCTCGCCCTCCCCCGCCCCTCCCCTCCCCTCCCCTCGAATGCCCTCTCCTCCCCTCACCTTCCCTCCCCTCCCTCTCCTCCCCTCACCCCCCCTCCCACAGCCCTCCCCTCCCCTCCCCTCCCCCTCCCCTCCCCTCTCTCTCCTCCCTCCCCTCCCCTCCCCTCACCCTCCCCGTCCCCTCCCCTCCAGCCCGCCTCTCCGCCCTTCCTTCCCTCCCCCCCTCGCTCGAGGGCGGAGCCAGCCCACCCTGGTGAGGTTCCCCCCCCACGCCCTGGGGCACCCGCCCCTCCCCCGGGGTGGGCCCGGTTCTTGTGAGATCCACTGAGATCCCTCCCCCTCCTGTCCCCTCCGTCTCTCCCTCTCCCCTGCCCTCCCCTCCCCCCCTCCTCGCCCTTCACCGTTGCGTGACCGCTGTCGGAGACGCCCACCGTCCGCCTCCTCCTCCTCCTCCTTCTCCTCCCCTCCTCCTCCTTCTCCTCCCCCTCCTCCTCCTCCTCGTCCCGCCCGCCCGCGGCCCATCCACACCGCGGGATCGGCGCCGAAAAGTCGCGCCCCGCGGCAGCGTGCCCTCGAACCCGACTGGGGCCGACCAAGAGCGCCGCAGATCCGCGTCGCGTGCCTGCCCGCGTGCCTATTGCGGGCCAGCGCTTGGGATGGTGCGCGGGGGGGGGAGAGTGATATGGGGGGAAGACGAGATTAGGGAGGGGAGGAGAGGGGTAGGGGAGAGGGCGGAGGGAAGGAGGTGGGCGGACGGAGGATGGAGGGAGGGGGCGGTGGGTATGTCGTCGTCGTCGTCGTCGTCGTCGTCGTCGTCGGTGTCGTCGTCGTCGTCGTCGTCGTCGTCGTCGTCGTCGTCGTCGTCGTCGTCGTCGTCGTCGTCGTCGTCGTCGTCGTCCGTGGTCATCGTCGTCGCGATCGCTGTCGCGGTCGGCCCTGTTGCCACTGTCGGCGGCTTCCGCCTGCCGTGGCCGCCTTCGCGCGCCCTCCTCAGCCCAGGCTAGGTTGGACTCCAACGCCTCGTGGTGCGACGAGGCCCGCGCCGCAGGGGGGAGTGGTTAGCAGTAAAGCCGGGCACGTGGGGCCTGGCCTCGTGCCTGCGCCCCGACTTCGGAGGTGGCGACCAGGGCCCCCACCATCGCATCGCGTAGGCAGAGCTCCAGGAGGAGGAGGAGGAGGAGGAGAAGGAGGTGGTGGTGGAGGTGGAGGTGGAGGTGGCAACCAAGGTGGAGGAGGAGGAGGAGGAGGAGGAGCGGTTAGGAGGAGGACGAGGTGGATGTGGAGGTGGTGGTGGAGTGGATGGGAGGAGAGGAGGAGGAGGAGGAGAGGAGGAGGAGGAGCGAGAGGAGGAGGAGGAGGAAGATGAGGAGGCTGGAGGTGGAGGTGAGTGGAGGTGGAGGAGGAGAGGAGGAGGAGGAGGAGGACGAGGAAGAGGAAGAGGAGAAGGATGAGGAGGAAGAGTAGGAGGAGAAGGAGGAGGAGCAGGAGGAGGAGGAGGAGCAGGAGGAGGAGGAGCAGGAGGAGGAGGAGGAGGAGGAGGAGGAGGAGGGGGAGCGCACAGGACAGCGAAAGGTGCGACCTCATTTACAAAGGAGAGTGGATTCCAGCATGCAGAGGAGTTACGAGCGACCACCCGCTCGAAGCGTAACCCTCTGGCTCATCATCTGGGAGGGCGGGGTCGTCCGGGCCCGCTCGCGGGCCCGATCCGCAACCCAGACACCCAGGGAGGCAGCTTCCTCCCAGGGAGACAGCTTCCTTCCCAGGGCCTTCGTTGGAGGTCTGGTCTCGACCCCGTCCTCGCAGGGTTCTCAAGGACAGGAGCCACGGGGGGAGCCACTTCGGACTCGACGCGGATGGGGTCGGAGCCACTGTGGCGGACCAGGAACAACAAGCTGGACCAGCTCTGGAGGCTGGTCGAGCCCTGATTTCGGGGCTCAAGGAATTATGCCCTCATCGTGTAGCACGGAGGTGTTTCTTCGCGGGGCGAAGACCGCTCGAGATCCAATCCAATTGGCGTTCCCGCCCAGGCGTTGCCTTGCCCAGGCGATCCGACGCGAGGAGACTCCGACCACGGTGGACCCCAACGGCACAGGTCGCCCCACAGCTCGTACAGAGCGCAAGCGCCCCTTTGGGGTTATCAGACACGGCGGAGGAGGAGGAGGAGGAGGAGGAGGAGGAGGAGGAGGAGGAGGAGGAGGAGGAGGAAGAAGATGAGGCGGAGGAGGAGGAGGAGGAGGAGGAGGAGGAGGAGGAGGAGGGGGAGGAGGAGAGCGAGCGAGCATGCAGCAGTGCAGTCGAAGACGATAGCACAGAGCATAAGCAGTGAGAAAGGCGGGCTCGATCAAAACGCCGAGCCCGACGATATGGAAAGCGGAGCCCTGGGCCTTAAGGGGTTACAAGGCCAGGGCCACGCATGCTCAATCTGAGCCGTCAGAGTCCTCTCCTCCCGCCACCACTTCCACCGTCCCCCCAGAGAAGCATGCCGCCTCCACGTGGCGCAGGGCGGCGGCGACCTGCAGCAACAGGTCACTCGGGTCGGATGGAGGGGCAGAGGCTTGCGCCTCGGGGGGAGGGGAGCGAGGCAAGGTAGCACCCGTCCTGGGATGCTTGCCACGAGCAGCGAGCGCCAGCTTCCTGAGGTGCCCTTCGCGAGTCGACTTGACTCGCGACACACCTCGACATACCTTGCTGAGACCCCGACAACAGCCATCAGGGAGCACAAGCGAGCAGGCACAGGACTGGCATATAATTACTCGCCCGTATCTGATCGGGCGATGCTGCAAATTACGGAAGACACCGAGGCCATCGTCTGAGGCCGACTCTCTTGGTCTGGGGCAGGAAGAGGAAGAGGAGGTCCCCTGGGCCCCAGAAGAGGAGGAAGGTAAACCAAGGTCGGCCGACTCAGGCTTTAAAGAAAGTTCTGACTGCTGGTCAGACAACGCGCCCCCAGGAGAACCCCCAGGAGGTAAGGCAGCATCAGCAGCAGCAATGGCAACCTGAACCGAAGGGTCGCCTGGGCTGGATTCATGCTGGCTGAAAAACTCACGTGCTCGCCACGCCTGAATCTCGTCGGGCTGGCAGAGCTTACTGGCACCTGTTCGGAGCCCTTTAAGAGTGTACTCTGTGGTGGCAGACACATTACAATTTCGGCATCGCCACTCTTGGCGGGCTGGGATGAACATCAGATCGTGCTGAACAAACGTGACCGACTTACCTAAGCTATGGGGCTTTGGCGGCATGGGTGGGGGCTCAATGACTTGGCCCGCAATCCCAAAAATCTGAACAGCTCTGGAAAGATAATCCCAAGTGCGTTTCAACTTCTTAATGTGGGCCCGCTCGGCCGCAACGGCCACATCAGGCACACGATGCACGGACGACCCCACACGAGCAAAGAAATCAGCCCACAAGTTGCCACACCAATCTTCAAGGTGGCGCTAAGACAGGTGAATCACGTCCTCGAGTTCCCTATGGGCGGGGACCCAAGTGAAGGTGGGCCTCTCAAGGCCCTCGGTCACCGCAATTATCTCGCGCCGAATATCAGCGTGCAAAGATCGCGCCCCCGCAGCCGACGGATCCCAAGAGGCTCCTTCCCTAACACAAGAGAGGTGGTCACTACACACCTCGACGCCAGGGGGTGCAACCTTGATCGCCCACAATCCAGCAAACCGCTCGGCCCTAGGCACAGTCTGGCGCCCAGGCAAGGGCCCGAAACGGGCCCGCAACGGGTACCCACTGGGCCCCAACTCCACGACAGACCATCCACACCGTCTAAGCTCAGGGCTGGAGCTAGCCAGCCCTGAGCCGTCGGTGTAGACGCGCTGCCCCCACTCTTGGTGGGTCGCACCCCAATGAAGCACTGGGCACTCAGGGGAGGGAGGAAAGCTAAGCGGGTAAAACGGGAGCCCATAAGCAAGCTCTAAAGTGTCCCAATCGGCCACTAAGTGTTTAAACCCCTCATCCCTGAGTGCTTCCCTGTGCTCAATGACGTCTTCTGGGAGAGCCTCTATTTCGAGATCCTCGGGGGGAGAAGTTACAACAGGGCAATCATATAATTGGTGACCAAGGGTGGCATTCACAGCCGGGCAGAAATCACATTTTGGCTCAGCCCGCAACTTGGCAGCATGCTTCCGCGCAGGCGTCCAGCAGCCTGCGCCCAGCAGCAGACGAGCACATCCACGTCGAACGGGATCTCGTATGCTCAGGATGCCAATCCGCAACGCCCTGCGCCCGACCTGCTCGTTGCCGAAAGCCTCTGGAATATGACTGAGAACCCGCGCCATCTGCCAGCGGCCGACTCCATCAATGAGCAACTGCCTGAGCTCCATGGGCGGGGTTGTGAGCAGGTTTACCGTCCTGCCCTGGTCGTCGAGAAAAATATGTGCTGCAGACATATGCCACTTGATGCGCTCCAAAGTTAGGTAAGTCGCAGAGATCGGGCCCAAACATTTGTCCTAAGAAGGAGCACCATTGAACCTCTTCTCGATGGCCATGTACGCATGCTGCAGCTCGGCGAGCGAAAAAACTTGGTCCCAGACAGCACTGGCGTAACGCACCACCAAGTTGGTTGTACCATCAAACATGGGATCGTACTGGCTATCAGTCTGCGTGCAAAGCCATGCCGTGATGGAGGCATGGTCACGGGCCCCCACCAGGGCAGCAGCCACAGATCTCAACCTAGTCATGGTAGTCTCCGCTATCCCACTGACGCCTGCACCGTGCGCAGCAGACGGTAAGAGCCCTGTCCGCCAGGGCGTCCGTACTTTGTCTTTAGCACCTCGGACAAGGGCTTGGAGTTTGGAACGTTTAGCCATCAGGGCCGCCAATCTCTTGCGCTCCTGAATACGTCGCACACGCCCACCTGACAGCTCATGCCCAAGATTGCGCACGTGCTTATATACTTTGATACGGAGACCACGAGCAATCTTCGAAACCGTCCTCCGTGCTGCATGTCCTGTAGCCACGCAGCCCGACTTGGTGGCCTGGATTATCAATCCATACTCGAAGACCTGCTCAGTGAACCACCTGACAGCTGCGAACAATACACCAGCACCTTTAGCAGATCTACCAACCCACTGAAAACTGGCGTCGTCCATCAAGGAACCCGGAATCACGCTGCCATACATCTTCTTGAACTTGAGGAGGGTCTGATGGAGCATGAGGTGTATCATGGTTGTAGCATGCGTACATCCTGCAAGTATGCCCTGATTCGAAGTGTACGGCAGGGAGAGAGAGAGAGCCCCAACCTTTGACCACCCGTGGACTCTGGTAGTTGGCCAAGATCAGCCATAAAAGCCGAAGGGGGAAGTTGAGCTCTTTAGCACGCTGCGCCAGGCAAGGTATAATAATCATCTCGAAACACTTGTACATGTCAATCAGCACGGTGATGGAGACCTCCTGGCGCAGCTGCGCCAGCTCTGACACAACGTTGTGCGAGAAGGCAGCATCAACCGAAGTAGCACCTGCACGTGAGCCCCAGAAAGCATCATTTGAATTGGCCACCTCCCAAGCTTTAGAGAGAGGTCGGCGCAGGCGTCCCCATATTCGCACGATAGTCTGGATGAGGGCGATTAAGCGATGCCCTCCTGACTCCTTGGGCAAACGCACCATTCGAGTTTGGATTCGCTCCTCAGGCCAGGCGCAGATTTGTTCGCACTTGTGCAAGAGAGAGATAAGCGTAGTGAGGCCCACGTCAGACACCACGTCAAGGCTACGTGGATGGATATTGCACTGCCCAAGGGCCGTTCTCGCTGGGAATCGCCTCAAAACCCATCTCAAGTCTTGCAGCTGAATATCTGGCAACTTGGCCCAAGTGTGAAAATCCGTGGGCAACTCGAGCGGCTTCTGATGATGAGTGGGCCAGATCGTAGCCCACGTGTCTAGACAGTCATCAGCACGCTGGTAAGGGTGGGGTCTATCCGAATACTCCAGGACCTCTTGAAGCTGACGTACTTTGGCAAACCGGTGTGCCTGACGCGCGCCTCCCTGAAAAGAGGCAGCCGCCCAAGCCTGCCACTCTTGGGTCTTGAAATAGCCCACAGTATGGATAACGCGATCTACTTTGTCCAGCACTTTCTGAACGTCGGACTCCAAGGTAGGCGCACTGAAGGTGACGTGCAAATTCTGGATAAAATTGCGATCCTCGACGTCCAAGAGCGGCGGCACCCACTTGTTACGCGAAACTCTGTGGAAGAAGCCCTGGAGGTCCCAGGCCAACTTAGTGAACAACCGAACCTCATCTTGCAATATCTGTGCATCGTCCTCGCGAATGAGGTCGGCCTGAAAGGAACCGAAGGTGCTGAGCGCACGAGTCCAATCCGAGGCCCGCTGGAGCTGGATGCCCGCAACTGGCAGCATATGGCGTGGAAAGACCCCAGGCTTGCAGTCTCGATTCTCTTGGAGAATAGATACGCTCTTTGCCATGCGCATCTTCATGGCCCGCATATGGCGAGCCCAACGTCCAAGTATCTTGTGCGCTGCCAACCTCTGTGGTGGCCTCGCATCTGGAGCTCTCAGCTGCTTCCACTCCCAAGTAGGGGGGCCAGCCCGACCTTGGTGCCTGCAGCGTCGCTGAGAGTCAATGATATCATATCGATCAAGGACTTCACCTTCCAAGCGAACAATAACAGCATCCCAAGCGGCAGCAAGTTGTTGTGGGTTCTGGGCGCCATCAATCAGATCCTGCGCAACTTGCCACTCCCGAAGAGGCGGGAATCTAGAGCACCCTGGGTGAGGCACAGGGTCAACTGCAAGGGGCTGGACAGGTACTCTCGTCCACATCACTTGTTCAGACTGCATCGTCGTGACGGGGGCGGGCAGATGCGGGAAGAGATCAGTGTCCTCCCGAACCTCACAAGTGCCCGACCTGGTGGCCAGCGCTGCTGACATGCAGATGTAGTCATACATGGACCCAGGCTTGCTCTGCAAACAAGTCGGGCACGACGGGTGCACGACGATGCCACTGAGACTGTTGAAGAAAGGTCGGAGAAGGTAAATGTCCATATTCCAATCTCCCGCTATCAGCCAGGACCTGCCCTGAGCTTCGAGCGAGGTGATGTATTCAGCAGCCTTGGTTAAGATGTCGATATTGGCGTCGCTGAGGCCCTCGCTATCCCGAAGGTAGATGCTGATCATGGTAATGCCGCCTTTGGGCCCCCAGAACACTTGAGCAGCCAAAAGTCTCCCTGGGGCGATCTCCACGGGGCACTGGGGCGCCTGGGTGATGGACACACGCGCGGGCGCCAGGATCGCCATGCCGCCGAAAGTGCCACCTCGATCAGTCGGTGGCGCAGCTGCCCACAGACCAGTAAAGCCCGCTCGAGCAGCCTGGTGCTGGACGTCGGCGAGACGAGCGGCATCAGCATGGTGCTCTTGTATGAGAAAGATGCTGGTGGCCGCCCACGGAGACTTGAGCATGTCTATCAAAGGCCCATGTGAGCTGACATTGGCAGTGACGACATGCTGGATGCTTGTCGTGGCGGCGCCAGATTGCGCCTCAGCAGCCCGGCTCTCGAAAGAGGCAGAGGTGGCTGCTGCGCTGCTCTTGACGGACTCCACGGTGTGAAAGCACGACACCAGTGCAAGCAATGGTACAGCACGTCGTGGTCGACGCCGCACCGTCACCTCATGGGCTGGTTGGCCTGTCGCTGTGTCCTGGCACTGAGTTTGCATGTTACTACTTCTTTGTCCAAGCCACGTCCGACAAAGGCGCCGAGCTGGGCGAGAGGGTGTAGCAGGCGACGCTACGTGCCTGTGGGCCAAGCCCACACTAGCACAAGACTCCCCTCTCCCCAGCGTCGGCCATGACGAGAGATGTCCCAGACGGGCCGAGGGTCCCCGAGCCTCCTCAGAAGCAGCCCAAGGCGCAGGGTCTCTCAGGGGAAACACCAGCGGTGGCGGATGGCCTGGATCTGATATTAGATCCCATTGGTAGTGGCTGAAGTGGTAGGCCAGCGCGGTGCCAGCGCAGACGCCGCAGAAGTTGATGCACTCAACTCCGCTGAAGAGAACGTGGTAGCTGATCACGACAACGCGCGCGAACAGCTTGACATCAAGATACGACGATAAAGTAAGACTCCCCATTAGATGCACAGACAGCGCCAGCATGAAGACCAGCACTGCAAATATAAGAAACCCAATCCACTGCATCATCTGCTTGAGGCAGCAAGTCGGGTCCACGCCTCCGACGCCAGGCGCAAGGGCAAGCCCCAGAACTTTAAGGCTATGCCACCCGACGTCATGGGAGGGACACGCCGACAGGGCCACAGCAGTCACATCCATGCCCAGGACGAATGAGTTAAGCAGAACCTGTACTTGCACCAGGTGCCGCACCGTCCTGGCCCACACGGCGCTTCTTGGCATAGTTCTTGGCAGCGGCGATCCACCTCTTGGCGGCGGCTCTGATCTGCTCCTCCTCCTCAGGCGGCTCACTGCCTGTGATGTCACGGTAGTATGCTTTGAGCTCCTCGATGTCGTCAGTGTCCATGGGAACTGCCGCCTTGTCTGCCGCGCGCACCTCCTCGGCCGACGGCATGTCGGCCCTGGGTGGTGCAGTCGGTGGCGCAGCGGGCGGCTTGGCCTCGGCCTTCGTCTTAAGCTCACGCAGGGCTGCGAAGGACTTCTCGACGACACCTCCGAGGGTTTCATCGGCTCCGACTCCCGAGAGGAGCTCTCCCAGCTGCTGGACCGACAAGTCGAGGGCGGGCACCATCGTGGTAAGATTGAACTGGCCTGGGACCGACAAGTCGAGGGCGGGCACCATCGTGGTAAGATTGAACTGGCCTGGGACGGGGACAGGTCCTTTCGTGGCGACGGCATGCCGCTGCGTTTCCAGATCCATCCTCTCAGTGGCCAGCTCACTGGCCAGCTTCTCTGCTTGTGCAAGCTGGGCAGCAATGTCAGCTTGCTGCTCTTGGAGGCTAGCGATAGTCTTCTGCTGCTTGGCCTCTTGGAGCTGAATGGCTTCGATGCGAGTCGTCCAGTGCTGCACTTGGGCAGCATATGGCTTGCTGGAGACCAACTTGGACTTGAGCGCATCCCTCTCGGCGATGAGATCACTCTTGGCCTTGATGAGGATGGCCTCCGACGGCGTGCCGAGCTGCCGTAATGATGCGGCGATCTCATTGAGGCGCTTGTGCTCAGGGTCATTGGCCGCATCGGCCTCGGGCAACAGGGCTGAGCCACCTGTCGCCTCCTTGAGCTTGTTGTCCTGCAGGGCTTGCTTGAGGCGCGAGATCTCGGCGTCCTTGTCTCGCAGCGCCTGCTGGGAGACCGCCGACTGGCCTTTGCCTGCACCCTTGGTCTGCGACAGGCTGATGCTGGGGGCCTTGGGCAGCTTGTGTCCACCGAGCGCTGGCCCCTTCGCAGTGTGACACTGCGTGCATGCTTGCTTGTCACCTCCATTCCACCAGCGCTCGCCCGAACGCGGGTGCAGGCACCAGCGGCAGTACCACGGGCCAGCCGCCCACGCCCTGCGCGTGCTTGGAGCAGAAGGTCCATTGGCCATCACACACGTGTGAACGCAAGGGAGGCGAGCTGGGGACGTTCGGTCCCGAGTATGCTTGTGAGTAAGTTTGTAAGCAGTGTCTCCAGCCTGGGCAGGCGCTGGGGAGACACGAGAGCGGTGAGGGCCGCAAGGTTCCCTCTTGCCAGAATGTCAAGTCCTGAGCGAAACGCTACGGACTTGAGCCAAAATGGCTACGGAAGGGGGGGGAGGAGGAGAAGGAGGGGGAGGAGGAGGAGGAGGAGGATCAGGAGCAGGAGCAGGAGCAGGAGCAGGAGCAGGAGCAGGATGAGGGACAGTTGACAGGATCCTTACGCGGCCAGGGGGTGCGCCAGGGTTGAGTGCGCACCGATGGGCCCGTCTTCTGAGAACGAGCCTTACTATCTTGTGTCCGTGTTGGTAGACGGCCTTCACCACCTGCTTCCCCGGGCGCTTCCAGAGGGGGATGATCGAAAAGAACAAATCTGGAGTGTGTGCTACGGTGTTTGTGTGGTTAAACCAACCCATCGCCTCTGACGTCGGAGGCATAAGCCTAGTTACGAACCTTCTGGAGAGATGACACAGGACGGATGATGTCGGATGAGGGAGGGACAGGAGATGGAAGGGAGATAATGGCGTGGAGGGGGTGATGATGATGATGATGCTGATGCTGATGCTGATGCTGATGATGTTGATGATGATGATGGTGATGATGATGATGACGCGAGGATGAGGATGTTGATGAGGATGATGGTGGTGATGCTGATGCTGATGATGAGGAGGATGATGATGATGCTGATGCTGATGCTGATGATCTTGGTGATGATGATGATGATGATGACCATGATGATGCTGATGATGATGATGATGATGCTGCTGATGATGATGGTGAGGACGATGATGATACTAATGCTGCTGATGCTGCTGCTGACAATGATGATGATATGGTGATGATGATGGTGAGGACGATGATGATGATAGCGACGACGATGATGATGATGATGATGATGATGATGATGATGATGATGATGCAGATGCTGATGATGCTGATGACGATGGCGGCAATCATGATCATGGTGATGATGCTGAGGATGAGGATGGTGTTGCTGATACTGCTGA
>CAUYUJ010018840.1:15000-45000 GCA_963575745.1 Prorocentrum cordatum
ATGAGGCTGATGATTATGATTGTGATGATGATGATGATGATGATGATGATGATGATGATGATGATGATGATGATGATGATGATGATGATGATGATGATGATGATGATGATGATGATGATGATGATGATTCCCCAATCAGAGCTTGCCTCTGTAGGGGTCCTAGCGGATTCATATGGTTAGGTTAGGTTTGCCGCCGATTTTTCGCCGCACGCCCGGGTGCCAGGGTGCCCGGGGGTGCCCCAGTGCCCAGGGGTGCCCGGGTGCCCGGGCGCCCGGGGGTGCCCGGGTGCCCGGGTGCCCGGGGGTGCCCGGAGGTGCCCAGGGGTGCCCGGAGGTGCCCCGGGGTGCCCGTGTGTCCCAGGGTGCCCGGGTGTTATCGCCCTATAGCCCTAGCTCTATAGCCCTATATCCCTATAGACCTATGGACCCATAGCCCTATAGCCCTATGGCCCTATAGCCCTATAGCTCTAATAGCCCTATGGCCCTATAGCCTTATAGTCTTTATGCCCTATAGCCCAATCGCCCTTTCGCCCTATAACCCTATAGCCCTAATATGCCTAAAGCCCTACAGCCTTATTGCCTTGTAGCACTATAGCCCTATGTTCCTATAGCCCTATAGCCCTATAGTCCTATAGCCCTAGCCCTATGGTCCTATAACCGCAGAGCCCCATATCCCTACAGCCGTAAAACTATTATATTTGGGGTTTTTCTCCGGTATCATTATGATTATGATGATGCTGCTGCTGATGATGATGATGATGATGATGATGATGACGACGATGATGATGGTGATGATGATGATGATGATGCTGCTGCCGATGCTGATGCTGCTGATGATGCTGATGATGATGACTTTGATGATGCTGCTGGTGATCATGATGGTGATTATGATGATGGTGCTGCTGATGATCATGAGGCTGATGATGATGATGATGATGATGATGATGATGATGATGATGATGATGATGATGATGATGATGATGATGATGATGATGATGATTCCCCAATCAGAGCTTGCCTCTGTAGGGGTCCTAGCGGATTCATATGGTTAGGTTAGGTTTGCCGCCGATTTTCGCCGCACGCCCGGGTGCCAGGGTGCCTGGGGGTGCCCCAGTGCCCAGGGGTGCCCGGGTGCCCGGGCGCCCGGGGGTGCCCGGGTGCCCGGGTGCCCGGGGGTGCCCGGAGGTGCCCAGGGGTGCCCGGAGGTGCCCCGGGGTGCCCGTGTGTCCCAGGGTGCCCGGGTGTTATCGCCCTATAGCCCTAGCTCTATAGCCCTATATCCCTATAGACCTATGGACCCATAGCCCTATAGCCCTATGGCCCTATAGCCCTATAGCTCTAATAGCCCTATGGCCCTATAGCCTTATAGTCTTTATGCCCTATAGCCCAATCGCCGTCTCGCCCTATAACCCTATAGCCCTAATATGCCTAAAGCCCTACAGCCTTATTGCCTTGTAGCACTATAGCCCTATGTTCCTATAGCCCTATAGCCCTATAGTCCTATAGCCCTAGCCCTATGGTCCTATAACCGCAGAGCCCCATATCCCTACAGCCGTAAAACTATTATATTTGGGGTTTTTCTCCGGTATCATTATGATTATGATGATGCTGCTGCTGATGATGATGATGATGATGACGACGATGATGATGGTGATGATGATGATGATGATGATGATGACGATGACGATGACGATGATGATGATGATGATGATGATGATGATGATGATGATGATGATGATGATGATGATGATGATGATGATGATGATGATGATGATGATGATGATGATGATGATATGATGATGATGATGATGATGATGATGATGATGATGATGATGATGAGATGATGATGATGATGATGATGATGATGATGATGATGATGATGAGGGAGGAGGGAGGAGGAGGAGGAGGAGGGTAATGACGCGGAGGAGGAAGTAGAGGAGGAGGAGGAGGAGGAGGAGGAGGAGGAGGAGGAGGAGGAGGAGGAGGAGGAGGAGGAGATGGAGAAGGAGGGGTAGGGATAGGGCGGGGGGGAGGTGCGGGGGGGGACGGAGGGGATGGGGGATGCGGCCGGCCTGGTCTGTGTCTTGTGCGCGTGTGTGCGTGCATCCGCAGCGCTCAGCGGTTGCGTGCCCGGGGAGCGACGCCGGGCTCGCCCGAGGTGGGGCCTGCGCCAGCGCGGGCGGAGGAGGCAGAGGACATGAGCCATCGCAAAGGGGGGGTGGAGGACTAGGGTTAAGTCGGGCCGTGTCCCTCTACAGGAAGAAAATTCACTATTCGACTGGAGAAATAGGTCTGGAGACGACTTTTCTACTATTTGACTATTTCGGAGTATTTGTTGACATTTCTTCTTTGGTTGTTAATATAGTTTTTCGCCCAAAATCCGCCTGTAGGGTGACATGCCCGACCTAAGACTAGGGGTATGTGGATGTCACCGGCAGGGCCATGAAGTTTGCCAGATTCCATTGCCGGCTCTTCTTTTTCTTCTCTCGAAGCGTTCCTTGGCCCCCCCCCTTCGTCCGCGCACATGCCTCGGGCCATGACTTGCACCCCCCGCCGCCCCTCTTGCCGGCCTCCGTCTGGCGACCTCGTCCCAGTGGATTCGGGCTCGTTTCAGCCCCTGCCAGCTTTTCCCGCACTGGCCGCTTCCACCTGGATGGAATCTGCAACTTCCATTAAGTCGGGCCTGTCCAAAAATAGCCAAGCATAGTCTGGGAACGATTTTTTGAGTATTATTTGACAATTTTTGAGCATTTTTGGAATATAAAAAAGATCCATCCAAATTCCCCCTGTAGGGGGACACGCCCGACCTAAAACTTCCACTCTGTCCAGCTTCTCGGTGCAGACGCTGGTGGGCGTGACACTAGTAGCGGCCGACGCGCACGCGGAAAATGAGCCTCTGGAGGCGAATTCTCTGCTGCGTCTGCTGGTTGTGCGAGCCTTCTGTAGGGTTGTCCGGGGAGTGCTCTCGGCAGCGGCACGGGCAGGGGTGCGCTTTCGGCGTCGTCACTGTCGGCCTCGTTCACCTCGTCGTCCATCTTCTTCTTCCCATCCTCGTCCTCATCGTCGTCGTCGTCGTCCTCCTCCTCCTGCTCCTGCTCCTCCTCCTCCTCCTCCTCGTCCTCCTCGCCCTCCTCCTTCTCCTCGCAACCCCATCCTCCTGCTCCTCTTTCCCGTCCACCCCCCTCCTAGTTTTCCTTCTCCTCCTCCTCGCCCTCCTCTTCGTCATCCTCCCTCCCGTCTTCTTTGCCAACCTCGCCCTGGCTGTTCTCGCTGTCCTCCTCCTCCTCCTCCTCCTCTCTTTCGTCCTCTACGGCCCCCTATTCCTGTTCCTCCTCCTCCTCCTCCGCCTCAATGCCTCTTCCTTCTGAGTAACTCCTCCCTGCCGCACGTGCAGACGTGTCGGTGGGGCGGGCCAGGCGTTTCGCCCGATAATCCTTGGCCATCGATGGTTCAAGTTGCAGCAGTTTCGCGGATGGAGGGGGGGTCCTTGTCAAAGTGTACCTCACGTCGTAGCACCGCGCACATTCCTCTCATTTTTTTTTGGCTGCGACAGTTTCAAAACTATATGGGGGCGGTGTCTTTTTTCAAAATGTGGCCGTCGCCTTAGCGCCTGGCATATCCGTGTTGCAACTTTTTGGGGAAAAACCCTCCAGGACGGAGGGCGGCTCTTTCTCAACGTGGGGCTGCCGCCTTAGCTTCGCCCGCATTCGTCTTGAATGTTTGCAGCAGTTTCGGGGATTCGCATGGTTGAAGTTCCAGGACTTCTGTTCTGGATTGGTTCAGGGTTATCAGAACACAACCGTCACGCTGATTCGCGGTGTTGAATCCCCAGGAACGGTATTCTGGCACGATGTAGGCTTGTCAAAACGCAGCAGACACGTTGATCCCTGGCGCTGAAGTCCCAGGAGTGGTCCTGTGGCACGACCGAGGACTCTGAGCCGTTTGACTTCCAGTGTGGCGCCTTCCTGCAATGGAAATTCGAGTCTTGTAGCGCCCTGTGGGGAGGGAACTTGGAGGGGAGGTTCATCGCAACATCCTTGATGCGCCCTGGGTTTAGACTGATCCCCCTCCTCGCCCTCCTCCTCTCTCCCGCCCTTGCGGGCGAGAGCGCTTAGCTTCGCCAGGCGCGCCCCCGCCATGCAGTTAGAGGTGATCGGGAGTTGAATGTCGTCCGCCGTCGTCGGTCGTCCCCTCGGGCTGTGCACTCCTCCCTCCCGCCCTCCTCCCGGCCTCTGCACCTCGCCCCGGCGTCGCGCACATGGGCTCGGTGCTGGTTCCCGGCAGCTGCCCATCCAAAGATGACCGCCGAACACGGGGAGCCACATGCGAACCCTACCCCTCGAAGAAGAAAAAACCACATAAGCATAAACTTTCGGTGCTCCGCGCGGATGTCTCGGATCCGTGGTGGCCTCGCCCCCCGCG
The DNA here is from genome assembly GCA_963575745.1 of Prorocentrum cordatum. NCBI lineage: Eukaryota > Dinophyceae > Prorocentrales > Prorocentraceae > Prorocentrum > Prorocentrum cordatum. Next base: position 19,423 of record CAUYUJ010018840.1, read on the forward strand.
GCGCGTCCGGCGCCGCCCCTGGCGCCCTTCGCCCGCCAGGGAGGGGGGTCCAGCGCGAATCCAAGAATCCGCGCAGAACGCCAACATTTTATGCTTATGTGTTTATCCTCTTCTTCTTCTGCTTCTTCTTCTTCTTCTCCTCCTTCTTTTTCTTCTTCTTCTTCTTCTACTACCCCTGCCCCCACGCGATTTCTGAGGGGGAGGGTGGGGTTCACTTCGTTCGGGAGCTCCCGGGCGAAGTGAACCCCACCCCACCCTCAGGAATCGTGGGGGGCAGGGGTAGGGATCGCATGTGGCCCCCTAGAACATGCAGGCTTGCGTGCTGAGAGGGCGGGTGGGAGTGAGCTGGACAGCTTGCTATCTGGGAGGTTGTCTCGGCCCTCTCCCCACCCCGCCCCCGACGCGACCGCTGTTAGGGGGGCGAATGGCATAAACTTCAGTTGGGCACGTCCCTCTAACAGGAGGAAAACAAAACACGTTTTAAAAATAGTTTGGGGACGATAATTAATCACTTGTAGTCATGTTTGAAGTATATATATATCTATATCTATATCTATATCTATATATATATATATATATCTATATATATTGGTTGTCGCCCAAAATCCGCCTGTGGGAGGACGCACCCGACCGAAACATAAACATGAAAACCCGGAGGTCCGCGCGGATTCTTCGGATCCGCGCTGGGCTCCCCTCCTCGGTGCGCGGAGCGCGCAGGGGGCGGCGCTGGAAGCGCCGCCGGGGCAGTCCGGCGCCGATCCGAGCAGTCCGCGCGGACCTCCGACGTTTTCTGGTCGTGTCCTCCTTCGTGCCCCTTGGTCTTTGCCCCCCCCCTTGAACGAAGGATTGCCCAAAAAACCCGAAGGATTGCAAACAAACCCCTGAACGAAGGATTGCAACCCCCCCCCCCCCCCGAAGGATTGCAAAAAAAAACTCCGGAACGCAGGATTGCAACCGCCCCGCCCCCGCCGCGCCCGCTGCCGCGAGGCTGCCCCGCAGAGACAGCCGCAGCCCTCGGCGCCTGCCCAGCGCCCCCAAGGGCGAGCGGCGGCCCCCCCCCCCGCTCCCTGCGCGCCCCTTGGCGCCGTGCGCGGCCGCCGCCGCTCCGCCGCCCGGCGTCGTCGTCCGCCCGGCGTCGTCGTCGGCGTCGTCGGCGTCGTCCTCGGCGCCGTCCTCGGCGCCGTCGTCGTCGGCGTCGTCGTCGGCGTCGTCGGCGTCGTCCTCGGCGCCGTCCTCGTGGTCGTTTTCGTGGCCGGCGTCGCCGTCGTTTGTCGATCGCGGCGGGCCTTCGCGGCCCGATGGTCTTCGGGGCGTGCGTTGGCCCAGTGTGTGTGTTTTTACCCCGCTCCGTCCGACTAGTACGTAGGTCATGACAGCGTTTTCGTCGTGTGGAAAGGCCTCAGTGGGCAAACACACGTTGGCGCTAACACACGTTCTGAGGATCATCGAGCAGCCCTCCCCCCGCATGGGGCATCCGCAGCGGTGCGCGTTGTCGTCGTCTGTCCATTCGTCCGTCCGTCCGTGCGTCGTCGTGGTCGTGGTCGTGGTCGTGGTCGTCGTCGTCGTCGTCGTCGTCGTCGTCGTCGTCGTCGTCGTCGTAGTCGTCGTAGTCGTCGTCGTCGTGCTCGTCCTCGTTCTATTCTTCGTCCTCGTCGTTCGTCATTCGTGGTGGTCGCCGGTGTCTTCGATTACGGCGGGCCCTCGCAGTTGATTTCGGGGCGAAAGGGGGGGAGTTTTTTTGAATCCACCCCGCCCCTGCCGTGGGAGCCTTATACCAGAGAATCCTTGGGGACCGCCCCCGCCCGCCGTTTTCTGTTGGAGTTTCTTTCTTTCTCTCTCTCTCTCTCTCTTGGCCCCGAATGCGTCGGGGATCCCTGGTACAGTGGAGGCCCATGCCAAGAAACACCCTGCTTGCCTCCAGGATGCCCTTGGTTTCTTGGGTTCCGATGGTTTTGCGATGGAAAGCGTGACGTTCCCACGCCAAAGATCCACCGACGTCCTGGGGTCTCAGGGCTGGGTTTCTTGTGGAAGGTTTCTTGTGGACTGGCCTCCACTGCACCACTGTTTCTTTTTGTTGTTTTAGTCACCCACCCCGTCGCGGACCACCGCGCGCCGCGGGGAATGCGTCCGAATCGAACGGCCGTCCCATTTGTTTATGGACTCACCCCTGGCCAGACTTTTCGGGAAGGGTGGACCTATGCAATTCACAAAAACACCCTTGTCCACGAACTACCCTGGAGAAGGGTCTTCCTCTGTATTCCAATACGGTTGGTTTATGCATTTGCGTTTTCTTTACCCACTTCTGGGGAATACGGGTGGTTCTGAAGGTTTTCCCCGTTGTCCTTGTGGCTGTGTCAGGCGCAATGCAGTCTCGGCCAGTACTACCGCGCCGCTGTTGCCGTGCTGCGGCCTCCGCTGCTGCTGCTGTTGCTGCTGCTGCTACCCTGCCACCCGCCCCTGCACAGGTGTTGGCCGACCACATGCCCCGACGCTCTTGGGTCCACCCAAATCTGCCGACTAGACGTCCCACTTGAGCACTCCCAGTTTTCCGGTCCGCTGTTCCGTTCTGTTCGACCTTGTCGGTTGACTAGTGGTCTCACGCGGTAGTTGCTTGCCCCCTCATCTGCGCTCTCCCATGTCTTTCTCCTCCCCGATGGTGTCGGCCAGAGGACCCGCGTACAAACCTTCCCATTCGAATCCAGTCCACCCCATGTTGCCGTGCTCCAACTCCTCATCAGGACTGCGCTCCAATCCACTTCGCTCCGCTGCGCTCCACCCGGCTCCACTGCTCCAACTTTTTTATCCCCGCCACTTCATTCTGCCACTCCGGTCCGCCCCGTTCAGCTCCACAGGATTCCACTCGCTATTCCACTTCAACTTCAGTTCGCTCCAAGCGGGTGCTTTTCTCATCTTCCCCCAATCAGATTCTTTCTTCCTTGCGATGACTCTTCCTTTTCCTCCTCTTCCCTCCTCCTCCTCCTCCAGTTCTTTCTTTAATACCTCTTTCGTTCTCCTCTCCACTCCTCCGTCCAATCCATCCTTCTTCCGCCTCGTCATCCTCCCCATCTCCATCTTCTTCCTTCTTGCCGTCTTACCTGCCCACAACATTATCGTCCCATTTTTTCTTCTCGCTCTGCTTCTCTTCGTCTGACCACCATCCACGCTCTCCCAGGCCTCATCGCCACGGTCCTGCCTGTCCTTCTTTGTCTCCTTTTCCTCGCTCTTGCTGCTGCTGCTGCTCCTCTTTCCTCGTCCTCCTCCCTCACGCCCTCCTCTTTCCTCGCCCTCCTTCTCCTCATCCTCTTCCATTCACCCCCTGGCTGCTTCCCTCTTCATCCTCCCGCACACTGCCCTCCTCCTCTCTGCAAGTCAACAATATGAACACTACTCTCCCTCCTCCACTGAGGTTGTCCGGAAGATCTTCCGCCCCATCGTGTTTTTCCCACCGGATTTCAAGCACGGCTTTTTTCACAGTCAAGTTGTCTTCGGTGCTTCAGAATGGTGCTCCCGGGGCAGCGTGGGCCTCCTGTTCGCATCGGCGCGTTGCTCCCGTCGTTCAGAGTGACGCTCTCGCTCCGGCGTGGGCCACTTGTCTGGATCCGAGGCTTGCTCCATCTGTGGTCCCCTCCCATCGTTTCCCCCCCTCCGCATTCCCCTGGTTCTCCTGTTACACCTGCTCCTCCCGCTCCTCACACTCCAGCTCCTGCTGCTGCTGTTCGTCTCGCCGCAGCGCGAGTAACCTTTCGGAATCCGAGTCTTGATTCATCGTTGCTGCCCCCCTCCTTTCCCCTCCGCCTTCCCATGATCCTGCTTTTCCTCCCAATTCTTGTGCTGTAGTTCCTGCTGCTGCTGTTCGTCCTCATCCTCTTCCTCCCGCTCCTCCTCCTGCTCGCCCGCCGTCCCCTCCTCCTGTGAGTGCAGCTCCCCTTGCTCCGACTGCGCGCAACACGAAGTGGTCTCTCTGTGCGAGTCGCAGGTCGGCCATGACACGCGTCCGCGGATAAAGACGAAGCAGCGATATCTGGGAAGACGAGGGAGGAACAGGAGGACAGATGAGGCGCGAGCGCATCTAGCTTGCCTTCTCCGCTCTCCCCCTCTTCTCCTCCTCCTCCTCCTCCTCCTCTTCCTCCTTCTCCTCCTGCTCCTCCTGCTCCTCCTCCTCCTCCTCCTGCTCATCCTACTCCCTCCTCCTCCTCCTCCTCCTCCTCCTCCTCCTACCCTCCCAGAAAGGAAGACAAGGAGTGCCCCCCCCCCCCCCCCCCGACGCTCCCGGCCAGGTGGCACTCGCAGCTGGATAACTTCACCTGCGAGCTCACCGGGCGACCCCTGCCCTGCCCGTGATCACTTCCTCCTCCTCGTCGTCCTCCTCCTCGTCCTCCTCCCCCTCGTCGTCCTCCTCTGGCTTCCCCCCACACTCCTCCAGGGCAGCCTGGCGGCAAATGCCAGTGGTCCTGCGTACACCCCCTTTTTTTGCCCCCACATCGCCCTCAACGTCTCAGGCCCCTCCTGTCTCACCATTTGACTGCCCCGCCAAATCATGGCCTCCCTTGATTCCCAACCATCCTGTGATGTTGGGTCCTCGTTTTGAAGAGACAGCGCCCCGTGTCCCTCACTCCTTCATCCTCCCCCTCCTCCTCCTCCTCCTCTTCCTCCTTCTCCTCCTCCTCCTCCTCCTCCTCCTCCTCCTTCTCCCTCCATGATCATCAGCATCAGCATCATCACCAGCCCCCACCCAGTACGGCGTTTTGTGGGCCCATAGGGAGCTCCGCCGAAGGCCCCAGTGGCACCGCCCGCATGCCCCCTACCCAGTTCAGCGTTTCGTGGCCCCACAGGGAGCTTCACCGAAGGCCCCAGTCCTACATCCACTTATCGACCTTCAGGCTCCGCCAGCTCAACACAGTGACTTGAAGCCTCCAGCATCCGACTTTCCACCTCCACCTCCACCTATCGACCTCCAGCGTCCACCAGCTCAGCACTCCGACCTCCAGCCTCGATCATGCGACTTTCCACCTCCACCTCCACCTATCGACCTCCAGCGTCCACCAGCTCAGCACTCCGACCTCCGGCCTCCAGCATCCGACTTTCCACCTCCACCACCACCTATCGACCTCCAGCGTCCACCAGCTCAGCACTCCGTCAGCACGCCGACCTCCGGCCTTCAGCATTCGACTTTCCATCTCCACCTCCACCTATCGACCTCCAGCATCCGACTTTCCACTTCCACGCCCACCTATCCGCCCTATCACTCTCACCTCCACCCACTGGACTCCAGAATACACCAGAGGCCCAAACATTTTACGTTTCACACCACTTTCATCCAGATCGACCGCGAGTCCCAGGCCGAGTACTGAGGGCTCCGGCCCCCCCGCGCCGCCCTCCTAGGGCCGGTCCCGGTGGACCGTCATCGCGCGCTCGCTCGCTCGCTCGCCCAGTGGCACCACCCGCATGCGTCCCCCCCATTCTGTACAGCGTTTCGTGCCCCCACAGGGAGCTCCACCAAAGGCCCCAGTGGAGAGAAGGGTAGAGCCTGACATGGACCCTCCAGGTCCCGCAGCTGCCCACCAGAGGTGTCGAAAAAGCACCAGAGGAATGAGCAGAGCGAGGAGGAGGCGAGGAGGATGCCAGCGCCCTGTTGCACGGTGTCGTACGGGCACCCTCCCTCCCCTCGCTGGGTCCCCATCCTTGCTCCAGGTTGTTCGAATGCGTACACTCAACCCGCATAGCTAGGATGAGCAATCTATCCAAGGATACCCTTGCATCCTTGCCTCCTTGGTCCATTCTTGGCCACTTTAGTCGGCCGCGCCCCGCTTGAGAAGGTTCGACCTGGGCGTCCAAGGCCCTTGCATCCTTATCGCGCATCCTTATGATACGTGCCGACTGTAGGCTCCGCGCAGATGGGGTCGGAGGATCGCGCCGTATCTCCCATGCATCGGCGATGCAATCAATCCGCAAAGTAAGACAGAGCGACTTTCCAATGTTACCCTTGCATCCTTCCCCTTCGGCCCATCCTTGGCCACTTTCGCTGGCCGCGCCCCGCTCGCAAAGTGTCGAAATTGGCCTTCCAAGGAGCTTGCATCCTTGTTGGGCGTCCTTCTTACACTGTACGGGTTGACTGTACGTCGGCTCCGCGCGGATGGGGTCGGAGGATCGCGCCGCATCTCCGATGCATTGGCGATGCTTAGACGGCCTTCTCCGCCCCGACGTCGCCCAACGCCTTGCCAGCGCGTCGGCGGTGCGGTGCAGTCCTCCGACCCCCCCTTGGGTCGGGCCCCGTGTGGGCGGGCTGCGCGGACGGTTGGCGCTGGCTCCTCCTCCTCCCCCTCCCCCTCCCCCTCCTCCTCCTCCTCCTCCTCCTCCTCCTCCTCCTCCTCCTCCTCCTCCTCCTCCTCCTCCTCCTCCTCCTCCTCCCCTCCTCCTCCTCCTCCTCCTCCTCCTCTCCTCCTCCGCCTCCTCCCTCCTCCTCCTCCTCCTCCTCCTCGTGCTCCTCCTCCTCCTCCTCCTCCTCCTCCTCCTCCTCAGCATCGATTTCCGGCGAGCGCGCTGTCCCCGTGCGGCGATCCCCCCGCGGGGGCGCCCTCGGCGCACGCTGTTAGTCGGTGCACGCCATCCCCAAGGTGGGGACAGCGCGTGATAAGCGGGCGGGCGGCGCCGCATCTGGGGGAGCGAAGAATGGCGTAAGCATCAGAACTCGGAGCTCCGCGCGGATTTCTCGGATCGGCGCTGGGCCCCCTCCCCGGCGCGCGGAGCGCGCCTGTGGCGGCGCCGGAGGCGCCGCCAGTGGGGCCCCAGCGCCGATCCGAGAAGTCCGCGCGGACCTCCGAGTTTTTATGGTGATGCCATTCTTCGTTCCCCCAACATCGCGCGCCTGCCCTCGTCTTCGCTCTTTGCTCTTCGTCCTTCGCTTTTGCCACAACATTTTTTCAAGGGAGGAAAAACCACCCGGACCAGACAATTGGCGTTTACTAAACGGCCCTGGGCGTTTACTCAACATCCCTGCCCTGTTTGATCCTTCCTCTGGGCGCGTCTACTCTCAGCGGCCTCGCGTGTCGGGGTGGTCCTTCTGGGGGTGGACTTCTGGACCTCTATATTCTTCTTTGCTGGTGCTCCTCTTCGTGCTTCGCTTCTCTTGCCCTCGCTCGCCGATGCTCGTGGGCGTAAACTTCGGGGGTGGACAGAACCCCCAACAGTGACACGTCGATGAGTGACTTGTCCGTTTTCGGTTCTCGAGAGGGCGCCGTGGCCGTCATTTTCCAGGCTCGCGCCCGCCAGGTTTGGGCCTCGGGTCGTTTTCACTAAACCACGCTTTGCTAAAGGGGGGTCTGTCCATCCCCGAGAGAAGGCTTTGGTGTCTTCGGGGGAAGCTTCGGAAACTTCCCAGAAGGCCCGAGGCCTTCCGAGCCCTCTGAGAGAGGACCCGCCCCTGCTGACTTCCCACTGGGGGCTCGCCGCCGGTCAGATGAAGAGCAGGGTTGCTCAGGGAGCTCCGCGAATCACCGATCACCACGATCAACATTCGAATCACCGAAGCACTGCCCACCACGGCCGCAGCCCGCTGGGCCCCGCGCGGCCCTCCGGGCCGTGCCCCGCGCGGCCCGCGGGGCGGCGCGCCGGGCTCGGCGAGGCACGGGGCCGGCCGGCGGCGGGGAGCGGGCCCGCCGATGCCTCCGGGGGTGGGGGTCCACCACCACGACCACCGGGCAGGACGGGGGGAGAGAGGAGGACGGGGAGGTCCTCCTCCGCCTCCGCCTCCTGCTCCGCCTCCTCCGCCTCCGCCTCCTGCTCCGCCTCCTCCTCCTCCGCCTCCTCCTCCGCCTCCTCCTCCTCCGCCTCCTCCGCCTCCTCCTCCGCCTCCTCCTCCGCCTCCTCCTCCTCCTCCGCCTCCGCTTCCTCCTCCTCCTCCTCCTCCCCCTCCGCCTCCTCCTCCTCCTACCTACTGGAGCCGTTGTGGGAAATCATCCCAGCAGAGCAGGAGGCCTCCGAGTAGATTCGGCGGCGAGCGAGGGGGGGGATATGAGAAGGAGAATGCCTTCTCAGAGGGCGGCGGGACTCCTCAGAAGCCCTCGCGCCTTGCGAGAACTTTTTTTTTGTTGTCTTCGGGGGAGGCTTAGAATACTTCTCAGAAGGCCGGGGGACTTCCGAGCCTTCCGAGAAGGCCTGCTCCTTCTCACTTCACCCCCGCTCGCCGCCGACTTAGGCTTCCAAGATGGGGTCCGAGTAGATAGGGTCGGAGCATCGCACATGCGCACATCGCACCGATGTTCTCCCCGCTGGTGTCACCGAAGCTCCGCCGACGACGTCGCCGATGCATCGCCGTGCATCGGTGGTACGGAAGTGAGCCCAGTGCAAGCATCGCGGTCACAACGAAAGCGATGGGACCACGAGGTTGTGAAGTTGCTGGTAGCGGCAGGAGTGGTCAGCGACGACGCAAGGCTACCCACGACTCAGGCTTCGAATGGTGGCTGGCATTTGCGTACGATACCTAGAATTTGTATGGGTTAGAGGGCAACTTTGTTCAACATGTGGTGATGGGATGATAAGACATGGGCAACACGAACCGACGCTCCGCGCAGGACCCCAATGGCCCCGCTCCCAGCGGTACCCCGCGCTCGCTTCGCCCAGCTTCCGGGAGGCTCCCAGACAGAGGTCCCTTGGGAGTCCTCGGGAGGCCTTCGGGGGCCTCCCGAGGCCCAACACCTCGTTCTGCGATCTTCGAACCGTTTTACGGTAGGCGCATCAAACAAGGAGGCGGCTTGCCAGCATGCCCCCCGCTGAAAATCCTTGAAGACCCGCAGAAGCCAGGGGGCACCTCAGAAGCCCAACGATGGATGACAGATGTACCCCAGGACCTCTTACATCGGGCGAAGAGAACTGTGCACATGCACGGGTCCTGGCCAGGCCCATCCTTGGCCCCAGCATCGGTACATGTGCCTTCCTGGCCAAGGCAGGAGGGCGCATGCACCGATCCTGGGCTCAGGACGGGCCTCGCCAGAATCGGTGTATGCGCACAGTTCTTTTTCCGCATCACATGCGTTCACGTCGCATGCGGCGCGCGCGGCAGCGGGGCGAGAGTGCAGGGTTTCTCCGAAGGGCTTAGGCGACCTGCCCTCCTCCTCTCTCCTCCTCCTCCTCCTCCTCCTCCTCCTCCTCCTCCTCCTCGCCTCCCCCTCCTCCTCCCCCTCCTCCTCCTCCTCCTCCTCCTCCTCCTTCGCCTCCTCCTCCTCCTCCTCCTCCTCCTCCAGGAAGGTTTCTCGTCGCATGCGTTCACTCCACCTCCCTCAGGCCGCTCCTGCGGATCTCGCCATCCGCTGCCGCCGCCTGGGGCCGCCGGCCCCCCCCCTCAGGGAGGCTTCTGGAGGCCCTCGGAGGCCCTCGAGGCCCTAAACCTAGATTTGAGTCGGGCTTGTTCCTCTACAGGAGGAATCTTCAAAAGCAGCAGTCAAACAATAGTCTGGGGACGATATTTTTAGTATCAATGTCTATTTTGGAGTGTATATGTGTATATATAGATACATATATATATATATATATATATTTGTTTTGAGTATTTCCCTATCTAGGCTCTGCCTAGAAGGGTTCTTACTCGCTTCGCTTAAAGGGGCCGGGCAGTGGAAATCGCCCCAGGCGGTTCCCCCAGTCCCCTGGGAGCCAAGCAAAAGCAACAGTAAAGGTAAAAGCAAACGCGCGGTTCCCCCAGTTGCGTTCCCTGGGTGCCAAGCAAAAGCAAAAGCAAATGCAACAATGAAGGCAAAAGCGAAGACAACACAAACGCATAGCATAGCATAGCATAGCATAGCATAGCATAGCATAGCATAGCATAGCATAGCGCAGCATAGCGCAGCATAGCATAGCATAGCATAGCATAGCCTTAGCATAGCATATCATAGCATAACATAGCATATCATACCGTATAATACCATATCATATCATAACATATCATAGCATAGCATAGCATAGCATAACATAGCGCACCACAGCACCACAGCATAGCATAGCATAGCGCAGCACAGCACCCACAGCATAGCATAGCATAGCGCAGCACAGCATCCATGTTGCTTTCCTAGAGGCTCCAACTCCCAGGTAGGGTCGCACTGGGATGATTTTAGTTTTTCGCCCCCAATCGGCCTGTAGCGGGACATGCCCGACGTAGGGGTAGGGTTCGCATGTGGCCCCCTAACCGATCCTTTTTCCCCGGATCCCCCCGCCGCCGATGACGCGCCGTCCACGCCCCGCTGCGCGCCGCGCCAGGTACCGCCGGCGGCCCATCGTGGTCTCTGCGAGGCGAGCGCGGCGGATGCAGCGCGAGCAGGAGAGGGAGGCTCCGAGGTGGGAATCTGTACGTGACCACCGCCTGGAGGGTCAGTTTTCGGAGCCTCGGCAGGCGGTGGATATGGACATCTTCGGGCCCTCGGGGGCCGAAACATAACCGCCGCCCGCTGAGGCACCAGGACGTCGGCTCCCAGGCGGTGGATATGGATAGGTCCCCGCCTCGCAGAGGCCTGCGTGCTGACGGCGCCGGTGCCGCATCCGCAGCCGGCGGTGCCGCGCGGGCCAGGGGCAAACGGCAACGGCAGGGCCGAGTCCAGGGGGGCTCGGTCAGGCGGAAGGCCCCCCCTGCCTCGTGCTCTTCCTGGAAGGTCGTTGCGGCCCTGGAAGCCTGGGGAGTCCAGGGGGTCCGGGGGCCTTCGGAGGAGTCTAGGGAGTCTTGAAGGCCCAGGGAGTCCAGGGTGTCCTGAGGGGTCTCCGTCAGGGATCAAGTAAGCGACGGAAGAAGATGGGATCGACTGCGCGGACACTCGCGCGTAAGTTTCCTGCGTAAGGTCACGCGTGGGCGCCCTCGTTCTTCACGCGGTGTGCCGCGCTGGCCGCCCGTGTGAGCCGCCGCGTGAGGTCACTGTGCCATTTCGCGTAAGACCGGTTTCTTTTCGGTGCTCACTCGATCTTCAGTCTGTCCGGCAGTGCTCGGGGCGGGGACGTGGGCTAGGTACGAGCTCCCTCTGCGCGCGCCAGACCGTCCCGCGAGGACGGAACCCCGAGTCAAAATGCTACGCACTCATGAAGGGAGAAGGCAGCTCGCGGCTCGCAGTCCGCAGTCGCCGTGGAAGTCGTCCCTGAGCTCCTCGCGTGGCCCTTGCTCGAGAGGGAGTGTGTGTGCTACGTGAGGGCACGGGGAGTGGCACATGTTTTGTTGCTCCCATTGTACTTGAGGACCACATCCCAGAAGTAATTTCGAGCGCCCGGAAAAGTGTCGAAACAGTGTCGACACAGTGTCGGACGAGTGCCTCCTTGGGGCCCGACGCGTGAAAGCCCTAGAGTTTTGGTACTTGTCCGGTGCTCGAACAATTCTTTTTGGCAGTCAAGGGTAGATCAGGAGGGGAAAAAACACAGACACAATTAATCGTCGATTTCCCAGAAAATATGGGAAAATATGGGAAGTGGTGGGGAAGACAAAAGCCCAGAAAATATAGGAAAATATGGGGAATCCTTTTATTTGTGTGTATTTATTTGTGTGTCCCAGTTCCCCTTCAGGTAAAGGAGGCTGGAACATCATAAGGCAGATGTGGGATCGTCCTGGGCGTTCCGGCCCTCCGAGCGACGCCAGGGGCAGACTGCCCCGGGGGCCACGCTCGGGGGGGGCAAAGAGGGGGGTGATGACTTGGGGGGGGTGGACATCATGGCGGGGGCCATGATATATATTTCCCCAGATTTCAGGGCGCCTCTTCTTATTTCATCACGTCCCTGGCCCCCCCGCTGGGCCGCGCACGTGCCGCCGGTCATGATTTGCACCCCCCCCTCTCGGACACCCCCCTCTTGGCCGCTCCCGATAAACGGGTTTGCGATCACACCGCGTGGTTAGTCGGTGGGGATTCGGGGTCACCGCACGGTTTTGGGGCTCGGGTCGTTCTCCGAGGACGTCTCGGGCGACTTGGGCATCCGAGGTCCCAGAACCGTGCGTTTGACGGACCGTGCGTTGAGGTCTTGACGGACCGTGCGGTGAGACCTCGCGTACGGTACAGTGGGGGCGCGCATCAAGAAACCAGGACGGACCTGCTGCCTCCAGGGTGCTCCGGGGGCTTCCCCTCAGGTGCACCTCGTGTGCGTGTTTTCAGGGTTGGGTTTCTTGCGAGGGTTTCTTGCGGCCGCGCCCGCACTGTAGGTTCGTGTCGTGTCGACCAGCGGCGACCCCGCCAGCGGCGTTCAACGTTGAACGCCGTGGGCGACCCAGAATCGTTCGATGATGAACGATTTGGACGTTTTGAAACGGCCGATCGTTCAAGGTTGAACGATCCCCGCGGTGTCAGAAGCCAACGCCGAAGTCGGCACGACACGAACCTGCCGTAGGTCAGGGGCAACGGGCAACGGCAAGGCTGGTGCTAACCAGGGGATGCCTACCCTGGGGCGGCGGCTGTCGTGTCGGGATCCCGCTAAGGGGTGTGTGCCCCTTGGTGTGTGTGTGTGTGTGTGTGTGTGTCTGTGTGTGTGTGTGCGTGTGTGTGTGTGTGTGTGTGTGTGTGTGTGTGTGTGTGTGTGCGTGCGTGCGTGCGTGCGTGCGTGCGTGCGTGCGTGCGTGCGCGTGCGTGCGCGTGCGTGCGTGCGTGCGTGCGTGCGTGCGTGCGTGTGTGTGGTGTGTGTGTGTGTGTGTGTGATGTGTGAGTGTGAGAGAGAGATCGCGCCTCTGTCTCCCTCCTGTCCGCGCCGGGCGCAGTTCTCGGCCGTCTTAGGCCTCGGGGGGCCCTCTCCAGGCTTCGGGACCGTGAGAAAGCGACGCAAAATGAAGAACCAGATCGGTCAGGGACCGGGTCGGGACTTCCAGCGACCCCATATTATCGTCGGGGGCGGCAAAGAGGGGGGTGATGACTTGGGGGGGGTGGATATCATGGCGGGGGGCATGATATTTCCCCAGATTTCATGGCTTCTCTTCTCATTTCATTACGTCCCTGGCCCCCCCGCTGGGCCGCGCACGTGCCGTCGGTCATGATTTGCACCCCCCCCTCTTGGACACCCCCCTCTTGGCCGCTCCCGATGTTAAAACAATCAGGACGTCGCATTCCCTTGTCTCCTCCCCCCAGCAGGTGCCGAAACGGGAGTACAAGCCTCCGCCACCTCTTCGCCAATCGCTGCTGCATCGACCTGAATTTCCTCCGGCTGCGGCTGCCAACGAGGCTGGGGCAAGCGGGAAAGATGGGAGCATGCAGAGAAGGATGATCATGACGATGATGACGATGATGATGACGACGATGATGGCCAATACGACGACAATGATGGTGCTGAGGATGACGATGACCACGATCAAGTATGACCCCCACAATGACTTCTAACTGACCGTCAGTTGAAGGTAGCTGAGGGTGAGCTACCCTCAATTGACCGTCAATTAAAGGTAATTGACCGTGAGATACCTTAATTGACCGTCAGTTAAAGGTAACTAGCTCACACGGCGGGTGAACGGTGAGAGGTAGCCCGGCCTCCGCCCCGCTCCTTACTCCGTCCCTCGCCTCACCCGCGAGTTATTCTTAGCTGACGGTTAACTGACGGTCAGTTCAAGGTATTTGGTGGCCAGGTAAAGGTGGTGATTTACAGGCAGTTCCCTTCAACTGACGTTCGGCTACCTTTCTACAAGTCAGTTCAAGGTAGCTCACCGTCAACTCTTGACGCTTCGCGTATCCCCATCAGTTGGGTTCGAGGGGCACTACTCTGCGCATTGGTACCCGCGGCATCCCGTGGGTTCTTGCGCCTGCGGTCGGCTGAAATTACCCCACCCAGGCCTTTGCCCGTGCGAGTGCGGGCCGTGGTGCAGTGGCGACTGGCTGAAGGCCTCTCCTCGTGCTTCACCAGTTGAAGTCTAGCTGTGTGCCAAGTGGCCCTCCCCGTCGTCGGTATTGGGAGTGATCGTCATTCTCGATGACGTATACGCACTGGGTGCCACGTGAATGAGTCCGCCGCGCTCTCGGCCTCCTGTGCTCCGTTCCGCCCCCCTTTTTTCTGTGCGGCGCCCCTTGTGGCTGCTTGGGTACAGGCTCAGCGTCCGTTGCTGCCTTGTTTGCGTGTGCGGTGCCTTCTGGTGCCCTTGGCCCTGGCATCTGCCCAGTGGTCCTGCTCTCTTTCTTCCGGCCACCGGTCAGGTTTCCCCACCTGCGGGTCTGGCTTGTGTTCGTTTGTTGTCCACCTGTGGCAGCTTCTCTTCCGCTGGCATCCGCCCAGTGGTTTTGCATGGTAATCTTCTGGCATCGCGCCCCTTTGCCTCATACCGCCCTCTGGACTTTTCCTTGCGGGCCGCAAATCAAAAAAAAAGTATCCCCACCAGTCTCGTGGCCCGAGCTGACTCGACTCGCCGCTGGCGCTTTCGCCTGCGGTTGCGACAGACAGTATCCCCACCTGTCCACGTTCACCTCTGGCGCCTGGCGCGACAAGGTGCAATTCGTTTGCCTTCCTGGTGGTCTCGCCCCTGGGGTGTTTGCATATCAGCCGCCTGGCACACCCGGCACCTCTTGCAGCTCTGCCTTCAGTCCCCGGCGTCGCCCAGCGTCCCCTGGCGGCAGCTCCGGCGGTCGTTAGTTCGCGCGCTTAGGTAATTAGGTTTGGCTCGTAGCCCAGGCTGACTTCGGACGCCGCCTGTGCTTTCGCTTGCGGCCGCGACGGAAAAAATCCCCACCAGCCCATCCAGGAACGATCGCCATGCGAATTGCCTTGATCAGGGAAGTGTAGAAGCATATTGTGTAACAACCTCGTTGGAAACGTTTCGAGGTCGCAGCAACAGCGGGAACATGTGTTGATTTATTTAACAGCTGAAACGGCGGCATTGGGGTCTCCTGAGGGCCTCTCGGAGTTATCTTGGGACCCTCTCGGGGCGGGGATGCTATTTTTGGCAACGGGAGGAGGGACAACATATTACAGGAAGAGGGGGAGGAGGAGGAGGAGGAGGAGGAGGCGGAGGGGGAGGAGAAGAGGACGAACGAATAAAAGGATGGGTGAGGAAGAAGGAGGCGACGACGACGAAAAAAAAACCATCGTGGAGCTTTCGATACGCGAGCTTCTTGGAAGAGGCATCACAGAGCCATTTCGGACCCATTGTGGAAGCCTTTTTGGCCTCGTTGGAGCCATCTTGCGGCCCTCTTGGGGCTCTTTTGCAGGGTCTTGGAGGCCTCTTGGGGCCGTCTTGAGCCCCATGGGTCGCAAAAAAGGGCGGCGTCAATTCGCCCCTCCCCCCTTCCCCCCCCCTTCCCCCAAACCAAAAAAAAAACCTTCGGAGGCTCAAGAGCGGCGTTTTGGGGCCCTCTAGGGCCGCTCTAGGAACGCTTCGGGGCGCTCTTGGGGCCCTCTTGGGCCCCCCTTGGGCCCCCCTTTGGGGCTCTCCTGGGCCATCTTGGAGCCATTGTGAGGCTTGAAAAGGCAATCGGAAGCGAATCTGCAAGATTGCGAGCCGCATTGATTGCCTAAGGTGTTTGAAGAATTTTGGCTTCTTGGGGGTGCCTTGGAAGGCTCGAAGGGTACTTTGTGATCGTCTTTGGGCTGTCATGGTGGGGCTTTGTGGAGGCATGTCGGAGGGTATCTTGAGCCATCTTGAACTATCCCGGGGGCCATCTTGGAGTTCATCTTGGGCTCTCTGAGGCCCTCTTGGAACCACCCGGGTCCGAAAAGGACCCTCTGTCACCTCGCGGGGCGCCACGTCCAGGTCCAGGGGAGGGGGGTAGGGTTAAGTCGGGCCTGTCCCTCTACAGAAGGCATATTCAAACATAGTCCACACATAGTCAGGGGGCGATCTCTTTAGTATCGTTTGACTGTTTTTGAGCATTTGTTGAATTATTTTTATTTGTCGCCCATGATCCGCCTGTAGGGGGACGTGCCCGATCTAAGTGTAGGGCGGGAACCCTTCCCCCGAGCAGGGGAAGGATGGGTTTTGGACGAGAGAGGACAAGAGTTTTTGAAACCACCTGCGCCCAGACGGCTGGTGGGATTACCTTCAACTGGCGGCGAGTTACCTCTAGCTGGAGGTCAGTAGCAATAACTGGCCGTCAGCTAAAAGGTAACTGACAGTGAGTTGCCTTTAGCTGACCGCCATTTTCTATGTAATTCACGGCCCATTATTTCAAACTGGCGGGCAGTGCGTTTCCTTCACCTGACCGCCAGTTGAAGGTAACCTACCGCCAGTTGTCTTCAACGGACGGGCATACAACAAGTAAGCCACAGCCAGAGCCAGTGTCCTGTAGCTGACGGTCAGTTACCCTTACCTCACGGCCAGCTGAAGACAGTCCACCGTCCGCTGTCTTGGGCTCTGCGAAGCCCTCTTGGAACCACCCTGGTCCGAAAAGGACCCTCTGTCACCTCGCGGGGCACCACGTCCAGGTCCAGGGGAGGGGGGTAGGGTGTAAGCCCCCCCCCCCCCCCCCCCCGAGCAGGGGAAGGCAGGGTTGGTTTTGCTATAGCATCTTCTCGTGGTTCGACGCTTTGGGGGGTCGTGCGACGAGTTGCAGAAGCCCTGTCGTGGAAGTGCGCCGCGGCGGCATGCGGACCGCGGGAAGCGCGCGCGTCGGCTCCTTGGAGGCCATCTTGGGCCGTCTTGGAGACGTCTTGGAGACCATCGTGGGCCATCGTGGCCGTCTTGGACGCCATCTTGGGCCAACTGGAGGAAACAGAGGCATGACGGACGCGTTTTGGGGATTTTCCGGGTGGCCGGCGGGACGGGCCGAAGCCCCAGGGGGAGTTCTTTTGGAACAAGAACCAAAACCAAAATCGAGAGGGTCCAGCACGCCAGGCACCCCTGCGATGAATCGACAGGGGGCGGCGGATGACGGAAAGCGCGCGTTAGCGTGCGGTCCGTTAGTCGGAAGAAATTGGATTTGGGGGAGTTCGAGGGGGGTGGCATCGCCAGTCCCGGATGACGGAAAGCGCGCGTTAGCGTGCGGTCCGTTAGTCGGAAGAAATTGGACTTGGGGGAGTTCGAGGGGGGTGGCATCGCCAGACCCGGATCTAATTGCCCTCCCGCCTCGTTTTCTATCGAGTAGACGGCCTTCGGGGCTTAAAGACAGCGTTTCGCTCGAGACATCATCGGAAAACGCTTCTTGGGCGCTTCTTGGGCCGTCTTAGGCGCCTAAGACAGCCCAAGAAGCGGCCAAGACGGCGCCCAAGACGACCCAAGGCGGCCCAAGAAGCGCCCAAGACGGCCCAAGAGCGCTCCAAGAGAGCCCAAGACCGCCCAAGGCGGCCCCAAGACGTCCCAAGAGGCCTCCACGACGCCCCAGGAGGCGCCCACGAGGCGTCCCAAGAGGGCCCCAAGAGGCCAAAATCATTAATTTTCTTCAGGAAGACGTGCATCTTTAGCATATACGGCTTTTCGCCTTTCATGGCGTTGAAGACGGTCCAAGAGGCCCCCAAGACCGCCCCAAGACGGCCCAAGATGTTTCCAAGAGGCCCCCAAAATAGCCCAAGAGGGCGCCAAGACGGGCCAAGAGGCGCGTAAGACTGTCCAAGAGGGCCCTAAGAGCGCCCCAAGAGGCTCCCAAGAGGCCCCCAAGAGGGCCCCAAAACGGCCCAAGAGGGCGCCAAGACGGCCGAAAGCTGGCAGCCCAAACGCGGAAAACGCAACGCGACCCGACCGCCCCCTCCAAAACAAGAAACGCGCTCAAAGAAAGCTCCGCGACTCTCCGAGGCTGAGATAGGACAAGCGCGAGTGGAAGGGAGTCAATAAGAGGTGTAAGAGCGGACGAGCCAGCGATCTCGTGCGCTCTGAAAGTACGTGCGCTTTCCGTCCCCGTGCCAAGCAGGTGACGGAAAGAGCGAGGTACGAGCGAGTGACGTTGAGTAGGGGGCGAAGCCCTTCTTAGGGGGGGTCCAGGGGGGGTGCGAGGCCCGCACGTATGGTCTAATAGCACGTTTCCCTCGTATTTTTCCCAACCCTCCTGCGTTGGGTTCTCGTTTTGAACAGAGCACTGCTCGCGCGAACCTTCCCACCCCCCCCGTCCCTCTCTTCCCCTCTGGCTTCGCTCGTCGCGGCGTGCCAGCTGGGGGGCTGCGATCTGTGAAACTGTCGCCACTTTCGAGGCCTGCTGGGGGGGCCCAGCACAGTGGGTACCCACGGCGGATTCAAATTTGACCTCGCCATCCCTGGGGGGCTGCGATCTGTGAAACTGTCGCCACTTTCGAGGCCTGCTGGGGGGCCCAGCACAGTGGGTACACACGGCGGATTCAAATTGTACCTCGCCGTCCCTGGGGGGCTGCAATCTGTGAAACTGTCGCCACTTTCGAGGCCTGCTGGGGGGCCCAGCACAGTGGGCACCCACGGCGGATTCAAATTGGACCTCGCCATCCCTGGGGGGCTGCGATCTGTGAAACTGTCGCCACTTTCGAGGGCTGCTAGGGGGCCCAGCACAGTGGGTACCCACGGCGGATTCAAATTAGACATCGCCATCCCTGGGGGGTTGCGATCTGTGAAACTGTCGCCACTTTCGAGGCTTGCTGGGGGGCCAGCACAGTGGGTACCCACGGCGGATTCAAATTTGACCTCGCCATCCCTGGGGGGCTGCGATCTGTGAAACTGTCGCCACTTTCGAGGCCTGCTGGGGGGGCCAGCACAGTGGGCACCCACGGCGGATTCAAATGTGACCTCACCATCCGTGGGGGGCTGCGATCTGTGAAATTGTCGCCATTTTCCAGGCCTGCTGGGGGGCCCAGCACAGTGGGTACCCACGGCGGACTCAAATTTGACCTCGCCATCCCTGGGGGGCTGCGATCTGTGAAACCGTCGCCACTTTCGAGGCCTGCTGGGGGGCCCAGCACAGTGGGCACCCACGGCGATTCAAATGTGACCTCGCCATCCCTGGGGGGCTGCGATCTGTGAAACTGTCGCCACTTTCGAGGCCTGCTGGGGGGCCCAGCACAGTGGGTACCCACGGCGGATTCAACTTTGACCTCGCCATCCCTGGGGGGCTGCGATCTGTGAAACTGTCGCCACTTTCGAGGCCTGCTGGGGGGCCCAGCACAGTGGGTACCCACGGCGGACTCAAATTGACCTCGCCATCCCTGGGGGGCTGCGATCTGTGAAACTGTCGCCACTTTCGAGGCCTGCTGGGGGGCCCAGCACAGTGGGTACACACGGCGGATTCAAATTAGACCTCGCCATCCCTGGGGGGCTGCGATCTGTGAAACTGTCGCCACTTTCGAGGCCTGCTGGGGGGCCCAGCACAGTGGGTACACACGGCGGATTCAAATTGGACCTCGCCATCCCTGGGGGGCTGCGATCTGTGAAACTGTCGCCACTTTCGAGGCCTGCTGGGGGGCCCAGCACAGTGGGTACACACCGCGGACTCAAATTAGACCTCGCCATCCCTGGGGGGCTGCGATCTGTGAAACTGTCGCCACTTTCGAGGCCTGCTGGGGGGCCCAGCACAGTGGGTACACACCGCGGACTGAAATTAGACCTCGCCATCCATGGGGGGCTGCGATCTGTGAAACTGTCTTTACTTTCGAGGCCTGCTGGGGGGCCAACACAGTGGGTACCCACCGCGGATTGAAGTTAGACCTCGCCATCCCTGGGGGGCTGCGATCTGTGAAACTGTCGCCACTTTCGAGGCCTGCTGGGGGGCCCAGCACAGTGGGTACACACGGCGGATTGAAATTGACCTCGCCATCCCTGGGGGGCTGCGATCTGTGAAACTGTCGCCACTTTCGAGGCCTGCTGGGGGGCCCAGCACAGTGGGTACATACCGCGGACTCAAATTAGACCTCGCCATCCTTGGGGGGCTGCGATCTGTGAAACTGTCGCCACTTTCGAGGCCTGCTGGGGGGCCCAGCACAGTGGGTACCCACGGCGGATTCAACTTTGACCTCGCCATCCCTGGGGGGCTGCGATCTGTGAAACTGTCGCCACTTTCGAGGCCTGCTGGGGGGGCCCAGCACAGTGGGTACACCCCGCGGACTCAGATTAGACCTTGCCATCCCTGGGGGGCTGCGATCTGTGAAACTGTCGCCACTTTCGAGGGCTGCTGACGGGCACAGCACAGTGATCTGTGAAACTGTCGCCACTTTTGAGGCCTGCTGGGGGGCCCAGCACAGTGGGTACACACGGCGGATTCAAATTAGACCTCGCCATCCCTGGGGGGCTGCGATCTGTGAAACTGTCGCCACTTTCGAGGCCTGCTGGGCGGCCCAGCGCACTGGGTAGTCACCGCGGATTCAAATTAGACCTCGCCATCCCTGGGGGGCTGCGATCTGTGAAACTGTCGCCACTTTCGAGGCCTGCTGGGGGGCCCAGCACAGTGGGCTTCCCGCATGTCTTTCTCCTGCTCTTCGTTCCCGACTCCCCGTGTCCTCTTCGATCCTGTAGTTGTCGCCCCTCGTTCTTGTATGGTTCTCCTGCGCATCATGCCATAGGCGCGTGTCCCAAGTAGCTTACATATCAAACAACGGATCCTGCAATTTGATTGTCCATGCAAGTTTCGGCCAACTCCTCGTTTCCCATGATACAAATGGGTTGGGTATGCCACATGGTAATTTCGAGTGAAGCGGCTCCCGGGCGGCTCCCATGGCCCGCTCCTTCCCCAGACGGGCCCAAGACGGCCCAGAGGCCCCAAAGGTCGTCCCAAGACGGCCCCGAAGGTGCCCCAAGCGGGCCCAAAACGGTCCAAAAGGGCCCCCATACGGGCCCAAGACGGCCTAAGATGCCCCAAAGATCATCCCAAAACGGCCCCAGAGGCGCCCCAAAGGGACCCAAAACGGTCCAAGATGGCCCCCAGACGGCCCCAATACGGCCAAGAGGGCCCCGAGGGCCCTAAGAGAGCCCAAGAGGGCCCCAATAGGCTCCCCAGCGCGCCCGAAGAGGAGGAGGGGGAGGAGGAGGAGGAGGAGGAGGAGGAGGAGGAGGAGGAGGAGGAGGAGGAGGAGGAGGAGGAGGAGGAGGCGGAGGCGGAGGCAGGAGGAGGAGTAGGAGGGAGGAGGAGGAGGAGGAGGCGGAGGAGTGGGAGGAGGAGGAGGAGGCGGGAGGAGGAGGAGGCGGAGCGCGGGGTGGCGTAACAAGCTCTCAACGCCAAGGCTGCCAGTACGAACGGTGGTGTGAGTACTTTTGGTCAAGTTCCTGAAGCGCTCTTTCCGTTTCCGTGCCGGCCCATGTCTAATTGCCCTCCCGCCTTGTTTTTTATCGAGTAGGGCGGCCTTCGGGGCTTAAAAACAGCGTTTTGCTCGAGACATCATCGGAAAGCGCTTCTTGGGCGCTTCTTGGGCCGTCTTAGGCGCCTAAGACAGCCCAAGAAGCGGCTAAGACGGCGCCCAAGACGGCCCAAGACGGCCCAAGAAGCGCCCAAGACGGCCCAGGAGCGCTCCAAGAGAGCCCAAGACCGCCCAAGGCGGCCCCAAGACGTCCCAAGAGGCCTCCACGACGCCCCAGGAGGCGCCCACGAGGCGTCCCAAGAGGGCCCCAAGAGGCCAAAATTTCCTAACAGCGAAGACTGATAGGTTTCTAGTGGGGTCAAAAGAGAGCATCATCATGACTCCTCAGGGGGGTCGGGGCGGGACCCGGGGCGGCTGCCGCCGAAGCCGAAATCGCTTGGGACATCCTTGCAAAATCGCTCTTGGCGCTCCCAGAACTCCATTCCCGGGCCACATTTTGAATGCCCGGAGCCAACTGTAGGCCACTTCGTGCTCTTCGACTTCCCAGAACTCCATTCCCGGGCCACATTTTGGATGCCCGGAGCCAACTGTAGGCCACTTCGTGGTCTTCGAGTTCCCAGAACTCCATTCCCGGGCCACATTTTGGATGCCCGGAGCCAACTGTAGGCCACTTCGTGGTCTTCGAGTTCCCAGAACTCCATTCCTGGGCATGATTTTGAATGCCCGGAGCCAACTGTAGGCCACTTCGTGTTCTTCGAGTTCCCAGAACTCCCGGGCCACATTCCCGGGCCACAGGCTTTTGAAGGCTGCTGAGGCTGAGGCTGAGGCTGAGGCTGAGGCAGGCTGATGCTGAGGCAGGCTGAGGCTGAGGCTGAGGCTGCAGGCTGAGGCTGAGGCTGAGGCTGCCGAGGCTGAAGGCAGACTGAGGCTGAGGCTGCAGGCTGAGGCTGAGGCTGAGGCTGAGGCTGAGGCTGAGGCTGAGGCTGAGGCTGAGGCTGAGGCTGAGGCTGAGGCTGAGGCAGGCTGAGGCTGCAGGCTGAGGCTGGCAGGCTGAGGCTGAGGCAGGCTGAGGCTGAGCAGGCTGAGGCTGAGGCTGAGGGCTGAGGCTGTGACTGTGACTGCCGTTGCCACTGCGACTGTCATCGCGAATGCGACTACGACTGCGAGAACAGCAGAATTCTACAACTGGATTCTCATCTGAATCTTAAGGGGAATGCTTCCAGATATGCTCCTACACATCGCAGGTTGCTTTGCCGGGATAATCATTGATATTCTTAATGAAAACGTGAATTTGTATCATATACGGCTTTTCGCCTTTCATGGCGTTGAAGACGGTCCAAGAGGCCCCCAAGACCGCCCCAAGACGGCCCAAGATGTTCCCAAGAGGCCCCCAAAATAGCCCAAGAGGGCGCCAAGACGGGCCAAGAGGCGACCAAGACTGTCCAAGAGGCCCCCAAGAGCGCCCCAAGAAGGCCCAAGAGGCCCCCAAGAAGGCCCCCAAACGGCCCAAGAGGGCGCCAAGACGGCCCAAGAGGCGCCAAGACGGCCCAAGACGGCCCCAGGACGGCCCCAAGAAGGCCCCAAGAGGCCCCCAAGAGAGCCCACAGACGGCCAAAGGCAGCCTAGTCCCTTCACCCCCGCAGCCCAGAAGCTCCCAGGAGGCCCCAAGAGGCCCCCGAAAAGCCCCAAAAGGTCTCCAAGAGGCACCCAAGAGGCTCCCCAAGAGCCCCCCAAGAGGCCCAAAATACTCCCAAAGGCTCTTAGCACCGCGGCTCCCAAGAGCGAGCGGTGACGTAATCGAGCTGATAAGACCAAAGCTCCCAACCGAGAGCTGCGACGTAATAAGTTCTTGACGCCAGGGCACAGGGACGGGCGGCAACGCGTGGATAACGAGCTGTCCACGCAAGGAAAACGCGGGGTTCTGGAAAGCTGGCAGCCCAACGCGGAAAACGCAACGCGACCCGACGGCCCCCTCCAAAACAAGAAACGCGCTCAAAGAAAGCTCCGCGACTCTCCGAGGCTGAGATAGGACAAGAGCGAGGGGAAGGGAGTCAATAAGAGGTGTAAGAGCGGACGAGCCAGCGATCTCGTGCGCTCTGAAAGTAAGTGCGCTTTCCGTCCCCGTGCCAAGCAGGTCTACTGGCCTTCGGCCCATCCCGCCACCGTGCATGGGTTGTGGGTCTGAGGCCTCGTGGACGTTCGTTGGGATCTCGTGCGAGGCCTCTCGGGGGCCTTTTGACGGCAGTTCTGAAGCTTATGGGGTGCCGGTTTAGGGCTTCTTTGGGCATCTTGGGGCCTCTTGGGGGCTTCCTGGACCTCTTGGGGGCCTCTTGGGGCCTCTTGGGCGCCTCTTGGAGCCTTCTGGGGTTCTGTTGAGGCGGAAGGTTCCGATTTTCGGTTCGTGGTCCCCCTCATGCGCCCCGTGTCATGCTGGGGCCCTCTTGGGCTGTCTTTGGTGCGTCTCTTGGGCCGTCTTGGGGCCCTGTTGGGCCATCTTGGGGGCCTCCTGGGGGCTTCTTGGGGTGTCAGGTGTCAATGTTTGGGGCTTTTTGGACCGTCTTGGAGCGTCGGAAAGCTGAAAAGGCGACAGGGCCAAACACTTTGAAAACTTCAGAAGTTCAGTGAATTTCGCTTCTTGGGGCCGCCTTGGGAGTGCTTTTGGAAGCTTGTTTTGAGCGTCTTGGAAGCCTCTTGGGCCGTCTGGGGACCACCTTCGGCGTCTTGGAGCGATCGTTCGGCGACTCGGGGCCTTCTGGGCTGTCTTGCGCACCTCTTGGGGCCCTCTTGGCCCGTGTTTGGGCCCTCTTGTATCCGAACAAGTCATGCGACAAGATGCCCTGGAACCCACGGGACACGTGACAAACCATGTCAATTTCGGCAATTTTGGGTCCAGGCCCCTATAAGAGACTCTTCAGGAGTGAGGATTAAGGCCTAGCGGATACGGGGAAGGACTTGAGGGCACGTCCACTCCGGGGCCAGAGACATGGTGGCGGATCTTTAACAACTGACCGTCAGTTAAATATAATCGACGGCCAGTTAAAGGTAACCGGCGGTCAGTTAAATGGAATTGATCGTCCGCCAGTTGAAGGCAAGTTGTCGTGAATTACCTTTATCCGACAGCCAGTTGAAGGAAACTTACTGCGCCCTAGCTGTAATTAAGTGAGCGTCGAATAAAGATAGTCCCCTTGTGGGGTGGGGGACGGGGTGGGGCGGGGCGGGGCGTAGGCCGAGTTGCTTGTAACCCGCCGTGTGAATTAAAGGTATCTGACGGTCAGTTAGTGGTAGCTGATGGTCAGTTTAAGGCACATAGCTGACGGTGAATTACCTTTAATTGACGGCTAGTTAAAGGTAGTTCACCATCAGTTACTTGTGACTGACGGTCCGTAACCATTTTGGCTCAAGCCCTTTTGGCTCAAACCATTCGTACGGTTCCAACCGCTGCATTGACATGAGGTCGTCCGCCATCGCGGCGCTGTTTTGTTTGCTGGGTTTCGCGGAAGCTATCCAGCTCGAGAGGACCGCCCCCCCACCACAATTTTGGGGGGATGAAATGCCTCTAGAGGATATGATGCGGCCAGGACCACTCGAAGCTGACGCGGAGATGTTCAAAGCCAAAGGCGGTGTCGTTCAAGACCTGCCTCGTCGTCTTCATCCTCTCCGTTTCTCAGCGCTGATTGTAATGTCACTGTGCAAAAATCGCGGCGGGGTGATGTCGGAGTTGGCCCGAGTGGTGAAATGTCTCGACACGAACAGCATCATGGTGAGGATCATACAGAAGTGCGGGGTAGATATCGGCGACTCCCCCTTGGGTCTCGGTTTCCCAGCCAAGAATATCCAGGCGATCAATCTCTCGAACGTTGGCCGTAATGATCATTCGTTTGCTTGGGCCTTGAGTGAATTTGACGGGGCCCTCAAGGCGCCAATCTCGAATAATGCACCCGTTTTTTTTTGAAAGACAATATGCGTGTGCATCAACCAGGCGCTAGTTTGCGTGATTTTCCGTCTGTCCTCGCCGACGCACGAGACCATGGATTTGGTTGTTTTCTGAAAATGCAGGCGCCATTTACGGATTTCAGTTTGATCGCTGAGCTGGGCAAGTACGACATTCAGCATTGTTCAAATTCTAAGTCTGATTTGCCAGCCGACGCAGGAAAGCGACCCCTGAGCAAATGGTGGGACACTTTGGGAATTTCTCCTTGGAATAGTAATGGTCTCTCCGATGGCAATGCCACTGTGGTGAGGTGTGTTACGGTGGCAACTTTGCAGTCCGCATGGACCGGATTAGGGACATTCATTCTTCTCTTTGGCCGCGGCTGGTGGAAAGCCTTAAACGGGGTGACAACATCGAGGAGGGCCACTATGCAGAGCGCGCCTGGGCTGGGCTGTTTTCCGAACCCGCCCATCCAGTAGGATTGACATTGTGCAACAACGTATATTATTATCCAGGTCGCATGTGCATGACAAGTTGAAGAAGTCACGTGTCCG
>CAUYUJ010018840.1:52500-95453 GCA_963575745.1 Prorocentrum cordatum
CGTTTTCTTGTTTTCTCTGCCCCTGGGACGTGGTCACGTTTTCTCTGGCCCCGGTTTGCGTTCTCGTTTCTTGTTTTCTCGGTGCCTGGGTCGTGGTCCAGTTTTCTCGGACCCAGGTTAATTTTCTCGTTTTATTGTTTTCAAGGCCCCTGGGTCGTGGTTTCGTTTTCTCGGACGCTGGTTTGTTTTCTCGTTGCCTCGTTTTCTCGGCCCCTCGTTCGTAGTCTCGTTTTCTCGGGCTCTGATTCCTTTTATCTTTTCTCGGCCCCTGGGTCGTGGTCTCGTTTTCTAGGACCGGTATTCGCGTTTTATCGTTTTCTCGTGTTCTCGGCCCCTGGGTCGCTATCGTGTTTTCTCGGACCCTGGTTCATTGTCTCGATTTCTCTTTTTCTTGGCATCTGGGTTTTTGTTTCTTTTTCTGGGGCCCTAGTTCGTTTTCTCGTTTTTCTCGTTTTCTCGGCCCTTGGGTCGTGTTCTCGCTTTCTCGGGCCCTGGTTCGTTTTCTCGTTGTCTCGTTTTCTCGGCCCCTGGGTCGTGGTTTCGTTTTCTCGGGCACTGGTTTGTTTTCTCGTTGTCTCGTTTTGTCTGCCCCTGGGTCGTGGTCTCGTTTCATCGGACCCTGGTTCGTCTTCGCTCTCTTTCCTACCTCGTCCATCCCCTCCCTCCTTCCTCCGCTTCCCTCTCCCCCCCTTTCCATCCTCCCCCGTTCGCGCCCCTCTTCCCCCCCCCCCTCTCGTCCTCAGTTTGTCTCCTTCCTCAGCCCCTCTCTTATCCTCCACCTTCCCTCCTCCCCCTTCTTCCCGGCCCTCCCTTATCCCCCACCGTCTCTCCCCTTCGCTTTCCTCCTCTCCCTCCTCCCCTTATCCCCTCCCTTATCCTTCCACCTTCCCTTATCGCTCCGGCCCTCGCTCCCGCCTTCGATCCCGCCCTCGCTCTCGCCGTCGTTCCCGCCCGCGTTCCCGCCCTCGTTCCCGCCCTCGTTCCATCCTTCGTTTCCGCCCTCGTTCTCGCCTTCGCTCCTGCCGTCGTTCCCGCCCTCGTTCCCGCCGTCGCTCCCGCCCTCGTTCTCGCCCTCGTTCTCGCCCTCGTTCCCGCCCTCGTTTCCGCCCTCGTTCCCGCCCTCGTTCCCGCCCTCGTTCCTGCCCTCGTTTCCGCCCTCGTTCTCGCACCCGTTCTCGCTCTCGTTCCCGCCTTCGTTCCCGCCTTCGTTCCCGCCAATGTTCTCGCCCTCGTTCCCGCCCTCGTTCCCGCCCTCGTTGCCGCCCCCATTCTCGCCCTCGTTTCTGCCCTCGTTCTCGCCATCGTTTTCGCCCTCGTTCCGGGGCCGGAGCCCAAGGGCCGCCCGGGGAAATCAGACTTGAAACAGAGTTTCGGCCAGATCAGACAGACCTCAGAGATTCGAATCGGCCAGACCTCAAACAGACCTCAAACAGACTTTAAACAGACCTCAAACAGACCTTAAATCGGAGTTTGGCCCAAAACAGACCTCAAACAGACCTCAAACAGACCTCGAACAGACCTCGAACAGACCTCCCGGAGGTTCCCCGGAGGTTCCCCGGGAGGTTCCCCGGAGGTTCCCCAGAGGTTCCCCGGAGGTTCCCCGGAGGTTCCCGGGAGGTTCTTTGGAGGTTCCCCCGAGGCGCCCGGGGAATTCCCGAGGCGCCCAGAGGAATCCCAGAGGCGCCCAGAGGCGGCCCCCCGCCCTCATTCCCGCCCTCGCTCCTGCCCTCGTTCCCGCCCTCGCTCCCGCCCTCGTTCCCGCCCTCGTTCTCGCCCTCGTTCTCGCCCTCGTTTCTGCTCTCGTTCCCGCCTTCGTTCCCGCCTTCGTTCCCGCCCTCGTTCTCGCCCTCGTTCCCGCCCTCGTTCCTGCCCTCGTTCCCGCCTTCGTTCCCGCCCTCGTTGCCGCCTTCGCGTCCGCTGTCGCCCCCGCCCTCGTTCCCGCCGTCGCTCCCGCCTATGTTCTCGCCCTTGTTCCCGCCCTCGCCCTCGCCCTCGTTCTCGCTCTCGTTGCCGCCTTCGTTCTCGCCCTCGTTCTCTCCCTCGCTCCCGCCCTCCTTCCCGCCCTCGTTCCAGCCCTCGTTCTCGCGTTCGTTCCCGCCTTCGTCTCCGCCCTCGTCCCCGCCTTCGTTCTCGCCCTCATTCCCGCCCTCGTTCCCGCCCTCCTTCTCGTCTTCGTTCTCGCCCTCGTTCTCGCCCATCGCCCCCGCCTTCGAGCCCGCCCCAGTTCCCGCCCACGCCTCCGCCTTCTTTCTCGCGATCGTTCCTACCCTTGCCCCTTGTCCCCGCCTTCGTTCTGGCCCTCGCTCCCGCCCTCGTTCCTTTCCTTTTCGCTCCCTCTCTGGGCCTTCTTTCTCGGTCCTCCGACCTCGTTCTCGCCCTCGCGCCCGCTCTCGCCCCCGCCATCCTTCCCCTTTTCCTCCTCCGCCTCATTCTCGGCCCTTCTGATCTGCGTCTTTTCCACCCTCCTCGGTGCCGCCCTTCCCAATCTCTTCGCTCGCCATCCCTCTCCTCCTCCTCCTCCCCCTCCTCCTCCTTCCCCCTCCTCCTCCCCCTTCCTCCTCCTTCTCCTCCTCTCCTTCCTCCTCCTCCTCCTCCTCCTCCTTCTCCTCCTCCTCCTCCTCCTCCCTCCCCCTCCTCCTCCTCCTCTCCTCCTCCTCCTCCTCCTCCCTCTTCCGTCGCCTCCTCCACCTCCCGTTCCCTCCTCCTCTCCTCCTCCTCCTCCCTCCTTCTCCTCCTCCTCCTCCTCCTCCTCCTCCTCCTCCTCCTCCTCCTCCCCCTCCTCCTCCTCCCCCCCCCTCCCTCCCCGCGCCCCACCCCCCCCGCGCCGCTAGGATTTCCGAGCCCCCGCTTGCTTTCGCAGGGCGTCGTCGCCGCAAGAAGGCGCACGCCGCCGATGGGCGCCCTGTCCATCCTGGGCCCTCATCTCCAGCCCGAGGCCGAAGTAGGAGCAACAGAAGAGGAGGAGGAGGAGGAGGAGGGGCGTGGGGGGGAGGGGAAGAGGAGGAGGAGGAGAGGAGGGAGGAGGAGGAGGAGGAGGAGTAGGAGGAGGAGGAGGAGGAGGAGGAGGAGGAGGAGGAGGAGGAGGAGGAGGAGGAGGAGGAGGAGGAGGAGGAGGCGGAGGAGGAGGAGGAGGAGGAGGAGGAGGAGGAGGAGGAGGAGGAGGAGGAGGAGGAGGAGGAGGAGTAGGAGGAGGAGGAGGAGGAGGAGGAGGAGGAGGAGGAGGAGGAGGAGGAGGAGGAGGAGGAGGAGGAGGAGAGGAGGAGGAGGAGGAGGAGGAGGAGGGGGGGGGAGGAGGGGGAGGAGGAGGAGGAGGAGGAGGAGGAGGAGGAGGAGGAGGAGGAGGAGGAGGAGGAGGGGGAGGGGTGGGGGGGGGGGAGGGGGAGAGGGGAGAGGGGGAGGGGAGGGGGAGGGGGGGGGGGGGGAGGGGGAGGAGGAGGAGGAGGGGGAGGAGGAGGAGGAGGGGTCGGCGGGCCCCCCCCCCGTCTAGAAGGCCCCAGAGCTGGCCCAAGAGGTCGCGCAAGATTGCGCGGTGGACCCCCCAGAGGAGCGCCCAGCGCAATTCAAGAAGCCCGATGAGCTTAGAATCTCGCTCCGAAGCGCCCTGGCGGCCGTCGCGAAAAACCGGTCGGCCCCCGAAACGGGGCCAGAGGAGTAAATTCACAGGGGCCCGAGGGCCCACCTCTCAAGACGAGCCCCGAGACTGAGCGCAATCGCCCGAGCGCCCTTCGCAAGGCCGGCGAGAGCCGACAAAACCCGGGCGCTCTTCGAAGCAAAATTTTGATGTCCGCGAAGAACCCACCCAGAACCCACGGAGCCTCATATGTATTCTTCTATATTCCGTATTTGTTAAGGGCGGTTCCAGACCAGGAGCCGGGAACGGCGGCGGGCTGGGCTGAGAGCCGAAAGGGTCGTCGCCCCAGTAGCTTGCGGAGATTCCACCTGCGCGGCGCTTCCAACGGATTCTGGGCAGCCTTCCAGCCGGCCGGCCGAACCGTAGACTCGCGCGAGCACCTCGCGCTCGAACGGCCAGATTACCTAAGATGGCCTCCAAAACGGTCGCGGTTCGCCCGTGAGGGCCCAAAGTTTCACTTCGAACACGCGCGCATGCAGGGGCCCTGTGCAGTTCCGGGGCCGTTTCCAAACTAATCCAGAAGCCGCATTAAAGTGATCATTTCCCCCCTCTGTGACAGAGGGGGTGTTTTTCGGAGGCCCTCTGTGACAGAAGGGGGTGCGTTCGGAGGCCCTCTGTGACAGAGGGGGTGCGTTCGGAGGCTCTCTGCGACAGAGTTGCTCGTCATCCCGTTCCTCGTCATCCTGCTTCTTGATTTCGGATATGTCATGCTACCACTGCGCTCATCATCTTTGCGTCTGTGATCCTCGTCGTGTTTTTCCATGCGTCCTTTTCACAATTTCCACCACATTATCCTCCGTTGCCTTTCTGGCCCGCCATCTACCTCGTCACTCTCCTTCGTCTGCATGTCCTTATTCTCTTCCGCTCTTTTTTCGCCCCCCCCTCTGGTTCGATTTCTGCTCTTCGTCCACTTCGTTCATCCGTTTCCAACCCCCCTTCCTTTCAAGTTCTCCGCCGTCCAATCACATCGCGTCGTCCGTCGCCGCTATGCTCAAACCATCCCGCGCCCGTGGGATCGCCCGCGAGCACCGGTGCAGCTGGGCCCGTCGCGGCCTAACGCGCGCCTGCGCCATCGTCTTGCAATGGGCGATGCAGGCGGATACACATGGGGTGGCGCGGGAGGATGGTGGGATAGCCGCAGCAGCGGCTGGCGTGGCTGGGAGGACGGCCATGATTGGTCAGCGAGGGGTTGGAGAGACTGGCGACAAGACGGGCACACGCCAACGGAGGACGCCAAATGGCGCGATGGCCCTGCCGCCGCAGCAGCGGCGGCGGTCTCGCCTCAACGGCCGTCTCGCTTCGCCGCGCTTAGCGTTGTGAGCCCCCGCGCCCCTGGTCTCGGCATGCCCGAATTCGATAATTTCGTGAGGGCTGCCCTCCGAAACTCACCAGAACCTGGGAACACAGTTTCAGGAGAGGGGTCGGGATCCCGAGCCGCGCCTGCGGCGCAGGAGCCCCGCGCCACCGCAGCGGCGGCGGCGCGCGGGCCCCAGGATTTTGAGAAGTTTGATGTTAATTATTTTTTGAGTTATGAAGAGAGGCTCGGCACTTCGTTTAAGCAACACAATCAAGCGTTGAAATGGTGGCGCCATCTGAATGAAGACCCAACTGCCCCGTTCGAGTCAGAGGCCAAGTGGTTTGACAATGCGGAGCCCACCATGGTCGCTGTTTGCGACCACGGTGCGAGGGCGAGCTTTGGTTTCAAAAGCGACGAGGAAGTCCCTTGGCGGTGGCGAGAGATGGTGGCGACGCTCAGGGAGGAAGATATCAGGGAGGTCGCGGGGGGGCCCCGCTGTAGCGGGGCTCTGATCGGCTGTTTCCTCGAAGTCCGGCCAAACAGCTACGACCACATGCGTCAGAGTATCGTGCGCGCGCGACAGTTCGCGGGGCAGCGGGTGAAAGTGAAGCCGCCGATGTGGGATTTCGTGTTGCACCGCGACGACGGGACAGGCGTCCGTTTACACCCGCACTGGGGCGACAGGAAGGTCGAAGCTCTGCCCCTCGTCCCCCGCGCGGACGCGGTGAGGCCACCGGCCGCGGGTTTGGGCGGGAGCGACGGGTCAGGAACTTTTCGCTGGTACAAGGACCTCGGTGTGACGTGTGGAGCGTAAGGTCAAGTTCGACGCCGCCATAGAGAAGGGGAGGCCGACGCCTTCTCAGGGGCACCGCAGCAGCGGGGCCGCGGCGTCCAGCACCAGGCCCTCGGCGTCCGCAGCAGCGGCTGGCAAACCAGTAGTTTTGGGGCCGAATGACTCCCCAGACGATTTGGTTGCGGAGTAGATGGCTCCGCAGCAGCAGCGGGGCTCGAACGAAGGGCGCGTCGCATTTCGGCAGGGGCGCGCGCGTCGGCCGCCGAGATCGGGAGCGCGCGTGCAGGCGCCGTGGCGCGATCTTCGTTAAGAAGTCTTCCCTCTCCTCCCTGTCCCCCCATCCCGCCGCCCTCAACGTCGGCTCCTCGCCGCCCGTTCCTCGTCGCTCCACGCCTGTTCGTTCTCCTCCAATTTCCTCTCCCGCTTCCTCGTTCTCTCCTTCCCATTTTTCCCTCCATCCCATTGCATCCCTGGCACCCCAGCGAAGTTCGCAGTTCGAAGTTTGAAGTTCGGAGTTCGAAGGTCGCAGTTTGAATTTCGAAGCTTCGCACTTCGAGGTTCGATCTTCGAACCTTCGTCATCTCGTCGTCGTAATCGTCGTCCTCGTTCGTCGTCGTCGTTCCTCGTCGGCGTCGATTGTCGTTGTCGTCGTCGCTCGTTGTCGTCGTCGCCGTCGTCGTCGTGGTCGGCGTCGTCGTCGTCGGTCGTCGTCGTCGCTAGTCGTCGTCGCTGGTCGCCGTCGTGGTCATCGTCCTCGTCGTCGTCGTCGTGGTCGTCGTCGTCCTCGTTGTCGCCGTCGTGGTCATCGCCCTCGTCGTTGTCGTGAAACGCCCCACGTAGGAGGAGCAGAGAAGGGAGTAAGGAGAAATGAGCACGGTGGAGGGAGGAGGGAGGATTGAACAGGAAGAGGAGGGTGCAGATGGAGGTAGAAGGGATGAGGTAGTTCAGAAGTGGGAGCAGCAGACTGGCGCAATGGGAAAAGCCATGTGAGTGCAGGGAGGGATGGAAATGCGATAAAGTGAAGCCGCAGCCGTTGCAGGTCTGCCCCCCGCCGCGCCCGCCCGCCTCCGCGACGGAACCGCGCAGGGGCCTCTGCCGAAGTCTCCGCAGCAGCGGGGACTGCCAGAGGAGGCTCCTTCGCGGCCTTTGCGCCGCTATGGCGAGCATCGCGGGCAAGTGCGACGTCGATGACTTCGAGCTCATCGCGACGGAGGGCAGTGTTTGGAACTGGGCGACCATGGTGGTGCGGTTTTTCCAGTGGCGCAATCGTTGCCGCCATGCACGCGCCGTTGGAGAGAAGGGCCAGATGCTCGTCGACCAGGCGCGGCAGATGATGGAGGAGGCGCGCCGCGCCGAGGAGAAGGGCAAGATGATGCTTGAGATGTCGAAGAAGACGGCGAAGGACATCCCAGGCAATATTCGGTACTTTTGCCGCCAGCCGCACCAGGGGAGCTGAGCGGCGACCGGAGCTGGGCCGATAGGGGGGGATGAGGAGGAAGAGGAGGGGGGATGAGGAGGGGAGGAGGAGGGGGATGAGGAGTTGGAGGCAGCACGCGCACCCGCGCTAAGAGCCGCCAGCCGCGCCCGTCTCCGAGCATGAAACCCGAGCTTGGCTGGAAGGGGGGAGGGTGGTAGCAGAAACAGCGCAGGGCAGGGATGGGAGAGGTCACGCATCCGCCGCAGTAGCGGCGGTGGTACGACAGTTCTCATGGCGGCGCGGCGGTCGCTGAGAAATGGAGCACGTGCGTGGGCCTGCGTGCGCTTAATTATGAGTGCCTCTCGTCCCCCCCCCTCCTCTTCCTCCATGAGATCTCTCTCCTGGTGCGTATCCCCTGCCAGGTCTCGTCCTGCTCCTCTATCCGCCCCCCCTCGTCCGTTCCTGCCACCAGCCACATGGGGCGTTCTCAATCAACACCCCATTGAGTGTCCCCATGTGAAGGTTGCCCTTGTCATGAGGGCGGACTCGCAAGAGCCGAGTGGCTGAAGAACTAGTAGTTTGGGGTCCGAACAGCTCCCCAGACGATTTGGTTGTGGAGTAGGTGGCTCCGCAGCAGCGGGGCTCGAATGAAGGGCGCGTTGCATTTCTGCAGGGGCGCGCGCGTCGGCCGCCGAGATCGGGGGCGCGCGCGCAGGCGCCGTGGCGCGATTTTCGTTTTGAAGTCTTCCCTCTCCTCCCTGTCCCCCCATCCCGCCGCCCTCAACGTCGGCTCCTCGCCGCCCGTTCCTCGTCGCTCCACGCCTGTTCGTTCTCCTCCAACTTCCTCTCCCGCTTCCTCGTTTTTCCTTCCCATTTTCCCTCCATCCCAGTCCATCCCTGGCACCCCAGCGACGTTCGCAGTTAGAAGCTGGAAGTTCGGAGTTCGAAGATCGAAGTTTGAATTTCGAAGCTTCGCACTTCGAGGTTCGATCTTCGATCCTTCGTCATCTCGTCGTCGTAATCGTCGTCCTCGTTCGTCGTCGTCGTTCCTCGTCGGCGTCGATTGTCGTCGTCGTCGTCGCTCGTTGTCGTCCTCGCCGTCGTCGTCGTGGTCGGCGTCGTCGTCGTCGATCGTCGTCGTCGCTAGTCGTCGTCGCTGGTAGCCGTCGTGGTCATCGTCCTCGTCGTCGTCGTCGTGGTCGTCGTTGCCCTCGTTGTCGCCGTCGTGGTCATCGTTCTCGTCGGCGTCGTCGTCGTCGTTGTCGTGAAACGCCCCACGTAGGAGGAGCAGAGAAGGGAGCAAGGAGAAATGAGCGCGGTGGAGGGAGGAGGGAGGACTGAACAGGAAGAGGAGGGAGCAGGCAGAGGTAGAATGGATGAGGTAGTTCAGAAGTGGGAGCAGCAGACTGGCGCAAGGGGAAAAGTCATTTGAGCGCAGGGAGGGATGGAAATGCGATAAAGTGAATCCGCAGTCGCTGCAGGTCTGCCCCCCGCCGCGCCCGCCCGCCTCCGCGACGGGGGCGGCCCAGGGCATGGAGCAGCAAGGCGCGACTGGAACCGCGCAGGAACCTCTGCCGAAGTCTCCGCAGCAGCGGGGGCTGCCAGAGGAGGCCCCTGATGCAGTTCCGCAGGGACTGGCAGATTCAGCACCGGCCTCCGCAGCAGCGGGGGAGGAGGGTGCAACGAAACTTCGGACATTGCTTTCGTCGTTTTCTGGTGCCCAGGAAAGCGTTTCGTGGAGCCTGCTGGTTGCTCAGGAAATGATGGAGAAGGGCGAGATCGAAGAGGCGCGGAAGTTAACGGCCGCCGTCAACCTCCTTGTAGTCACAACGGCTAAGGAGGCGGCTTCCGCAGCAGCGGGGGCATCCGTGGAGCCAGGCGCCGCCGCAGTGGTAATCGAGCCTGGACAGAACGCCGCCCGCTCCGATGACCCGAGGCCGAGATCTCCCTGCACGACTAATTGGCGACAGCGGCAGGCTCTGATCGCAGCACGCAAACTGCGTGACAGCTCCCCCGCAGCAGCGGGGGCCCGCGCGACCAAGCCTCTCGCCCTGACCTCGAAGGCGCGGTCGCCAGCGCTTCCTGTCCAAGAGGGCTTCCCAGAGGAAGGCCGCCCGCACTTCCCATCGGAAGAGCGCGGCCCGAGCCATTCCAAGCCTCTTGTGCCCCTGCTGTACGACGACGAAGACCAGGTGCAGGAGGGGCAGACAGAGGCGCGCGTGAATCTGGCTTTTGCTTCCCTCGTCCTGCGCGCGGGCGGCCCCCTGTCGGATTGGGTCGCAGCTGTCAGGGACAGGCGCGAAGGGGTCGTCTTAGTGTCCTTCGAGCCTGGTGCACCCATCAATCGCGATCAGCGGAAGCAATGTCTCGACGATCTCATCCGCCAGAGTGGCTTCCACGGGAAGGTCGCGCGCGAGTGCGTCGGGGCTCTCCTCTGGGTTCCCGAGCGCGTCGAGCAGTGCGAGGTGCTTCGCTGGCACTCCCACGGGAAGTTCCTGGTTCAGGCCTGGTCGGTGACCCTGGCAGCGGTGGCTCACAATCCGCAAGCAAAGGAAGGCAAACTCTCCATAGCAGTGGGGGGCGTGTTCTTCCGACACCAGACGAGCCTCGCGGGGAAACCCGTGGCCCGAAAACTTCCGCAACGGGCTGCGGAACCTGGTGTTGTGGTACCGAGTGCGTATTCTCGCCGGGATCTTCGACGCAGACAGGGACGATCTTTCGGAGCTGCTCAGAAGTTGCGGCGCGTCTGGTACAGGCGTACTCGGCTTGGCTTTGTGGTGTCCGAAAAAAGATGGTCACGTGACGCACCCGCACTACATCGTGATTCTTGGCCCCGCTCAGGTTCGCGAGTGCCCTGCGAGCGAGCAGCCGGATCTGCCGCGCTGGTGGAATCAGGTTTTCCAGCCTCCGCAGCAGCGGGGGCTCCTCACCAGGCTGGAGCACCGCCAGTTGGATTGGGCGGCGCGTCCGACCTGGGTCAGGCTCACGGACGCGGAGCGCAAGGAGCAGGATACATATGACTGGCCGCACTTGCACAGGGTGATCCACAAGGCCCAGGATGCGAACCGCCTCACGGAACACTGCCACACACTGTTCGTTTTTATAGAAGCCAAGAACAGGAAGTCTGGCAAAGGCGCCGCGGCCAGGAAGAAGGATCGGAAGCGGGAAGCCAAGTGGGAAAAACAGCGGGGAAAGTGGGCGGAGACAGAACCCGAAGCAACAGCCTCCGCAGCAGCGGAGGCGCACGGAGACCAGGGGGAGGCGGAGACAGAATCTGAAGCAGCAGCCTCCGCAGCAGCGGGGGCGCACGGAGCCCAGGAGGAGCTTGAGGGCGACGAGGCCCCGCTCTGGGTCGACTCCTGCAGCCCCACGCCGCCCCAGGACGAACAGCGCAACCCTGACAGAGGTGAGAGGGAGGAGAAGAAGGAGAAGGATAAGAAGAATAATAATAACAAGAAGAAGAAGAATAACGATATCAGGAGCAGAACCCCAAAGAGGACGGAGCCCTCGCAGCAGCGGGGGGGCAGCCGTTCCACACGCAGAGAGCGGGAGCAGAGGAGCAGAGACCGAATGAGGAGAGTGCGCTCGCAGCAGCGGGGGCGCAGCCGCTCCAGACGCAGAGGGCAGGAGCAGAGGGGGCGCAGCCGCTCCAGACGCAGTGGGCAGGTGGGGGGCGGCGACCGCAGGGCGGCGTGGGCAGGGCGGCTCCTGCCCACGCCGCCCGCGCACCCACCCCACACAGGTCAGGTGGTGCTGATGCCGAGAGGATGGCGCCCGCTCCTCCCAGGCCAGATATGCCGTCCGCCAGGCATGCCGCCAATGATGCCACCACCGCGGCCACCTCCCCCGCGTGGAGGAGGACGCCGCGGGGCCCCCCCGCTGGAGGAGACACCGCACCCTACGGCAGCGCGGCTCGTCCCGAGCCAGCCGCCGCACCCTCCGCCGAAGCGGCTCCTGCCAAGAGAGTCGCAGACGCCCCCCCCTGTGGCAGCGCCGCTCGTCCCGAGGCCGCCGCCGCAGCCTCCCCCGCCGCAGCTCCTCCCCAGGGAGTCGCCGCCTCCTGCGGACCCGTTTGCGTTCAGTGACGCGTTCGAGGCATTGCAGTCGCGGCGCCGCAGCCCTTCAAGCGACTCCAGCTGACGGCGCGCGGCTGCGGAGACCTCCGCAGCAGCGGGGGTGGTCTCCGCAGCAGCGGGGGTTATCATAAGAGATCTGAGGCGCGGGCTCGGCGCGCGCGCGCGCGAGGAGCCAGGCGCTCGCATTGAGCGGCTGAGGAAATCGTCGTCGTTATCGTCGTGCTCGTCGTCGTCGCTTGCTTTTTGCTGGGGGGGAAAGGAGGGCGAGCAAGAGGAGGAGGAGGAGGAGGAGGGGTCCTGCAGGGACCAGGACCGACGCCGGGACCGGGACCGGGGCCAGGGGAAGAGCGGGACCGGGACCGGGACCGGGACAGGGACGGGGAGCCCAGGACGGGCAGCAGGACCGACCACGGGACCGGGGCCGGGACCGGGACCGGGACCGGGGCCGGGACCAGGCACGGGGGTGCTGGTCCCGGTCCCGGTCCCGGTGTCGGTGCTGGTTCCGGTGCCGGGCTCCCGGTCCTGGTCCCGCTCCATGTGTCAGCTCTTTGTCCCGCTCCCGATCTCTGCCGTGCCGTTTTGGTTCGAGATCGCCAGCCATGAAGGTTAGGAAGCCCGACGCAAGGATCGGGCGATGCCGCGTCGGCGAGAAGAGGAATAGGAAACCCGACACAAGGACGGGACGATGCCGCGTCGGCGAGAAGAGGGGTTTTCGGAAACCGGACCACAGACCTCATTCGAGCAAGCGCGCTGGGGCGGCGGCTCGACCCACGGCAGCGTCGGCGAAGGCGGCCGCGCGGCCGCTAGCTCGGCGCAAGGCGAGCTCCAAGAAACAAGCCCTCGCAGTAGCGGGGGCTGCTGTAGCCCTCGCAGCAGCGGGGGCTGCTGTCTTGGAGCGTGGTGGGTTGTGGGATGAGAAGACTGCTCGGAGGACAGGCGTGGAAGATGACGATGGGTTTGTTCAGGCACTTTGGTACCGCGACCATTGGGGCAAGTGGTACAAACTAGGGTCCAAGATGCCGCCAGTCGGCAGCTCCTGGCAAGAAGGCGCCGACCCCCTTCGGATGTAATTACGGAGCGGATGAACACGACAGTGCCCCCAGATGGTTGACTGTACGGTCCTCAGGATGACCGCGACATCCCGAGCGCACAAGGGGAGCGCCCCTCCGCAGCAGCGGAGGGATGTCGCGCGAATTTCGCCGAGGGGGGGGGACCTCGGCGGAGGGGCGCACTCGCGCGCGCGCGGGGGAGCGCGGTTTCGCGCGTCGCGTGCGGCATCGCATGCGGTGTGGGGAAAAACACGACATCTGTGCTGTCATTTGTGTCCTGCTCTCTCCTTTGCTTCGCTTCCCCTTGCGCTCCCTCCTGCAATCCCCCGCCCGCCATTATGTCTTTGTAGTGATCATCGCTTCCATGCACGCAACTCACACAGCGCCCCCTTCTCTCGCAGATGGGTTCGGGGTGGGAAATCTTTCTCTCGCAGAGGGGGGGGGGCGATGTATAAATGATTCTCCTGTTCAGGCGGATGTGCGCGTATCGAAAAACTGAGAAGGCCGCGTCGACCCGCCGTTTGTCGCCTCTCTCTCTTTCTCTCTCTCTCTCTCTCTCTCTCTCTCTATCTGTCTCTCTCCCTCTATCTGCCTTTCCTCTCCTTCTCCTTTTGCTCAAGTGCGGGCAGGCCGCGGATCCGTGAGGCCCCTCCTTCTGTCCGCGCGCGCGACGGGCGCTCGTGCTTCAAGCGGGGCCCCGCAGCAGCGGGGGCAACCGTCGCGGAGCATCTGTTTTGGAAGCTGCCCCCGCAGCAGCGGGGGCGCCTGGATAGATGTCCGAGGACATCAAGTCAGGCCCCCTGAATGATGCCGCCACGTTGCGCAGCCGCTATGCCTTGAAGGACTCCGAGGGGCAGCGGTTGAAGGCCAAAATCTCCTTGGAGGATATCTGCGTCCACCCGCAGAACAGAGGTGGGACGTACCCCTCCGCTGCCAGAGTGGTTAATCTCCTGTGTTGCATTCTGAAAGACAGGTTCCTCTTGAACGAGGCGCAGCACGAAGCAGTGGTTGTTCAGGAACTCCCTGCGGGGAAGAAGGCCGATTGCGAGCGCCTCCATGGCAGGCCGTGCACGGCGCACGCGGACCACAACTTGCAGAAAACGGAGTCCGTGGAGGCTCTGCGCTCGGCGTGTACAAGCTTGTCAACGTTCAACTACGGGGCGCTGAGCCACTGCACCCTAACCCTTGGTCTGCTGAGCCTCAAGCACGGCGCAGTGTGGGTCATTCCCGAAGACCACAAAGGATGTGGTTTGGAGGAGTTCCAGACAGGTACAGGTGGCTCCTGGGATATCCCAAAAATGCGTCGCGCACCGAAGTTCACAGAACTCATGGACGTGCTCGATAACGGTTTGCTTTGCGAGGTGCTCTCGTGGGAAATTCACTTCGATGCCGTCTTCGCGTAAGGCCCCGCGATCATTTCCGCGGCCCTGAACGACCCACAGGGAAAAGGTGTGACCTCTCACGAAATCGAGATCCTGACGTCCGTCGCTGATTTCGTCGCCACCGCAGCAGCGGCGGGCAAGAAAGCATCGTGGGGATCTGAGACAGGACACCCCGTGAATATCTCGTACGACACTGCTCTCAAGGCTTGCGCGCAACGACATCCCGAGTACGCCAAGGCCAAATGGTTCGAGGACATGTTCACTTTCGTCATCAACGTGGGGGCCGCATCAGGGCAGTTCATACCGCAAATTCTAGATTATGATCGACGTTGGGTGGATCACAAAATACGCTCCCTGGCACCAGCCACATGGGGCGTTCTCAACCAACTCCCCATAGATTGTCCCCATGTGAAGGTTGCCCTTGTCATGAGGGCGTACTCGCAAGAGCCGAGGTGCGGACAATGCCCCGCGCCAGAAACGGCTTGGGGACACAGCGAGGGCAGCAGTCGGGTACAGGAGCTCAATTCTTTGTCGGGGTATGTCTGTCGCATATTGCCCCCCGCAGCAGCGGAGGCCCACGGGGAGGAGAAGAGCGCGATTTTGACCGCGGGGGCGGTTCTGACTGCGACGGGCACCTTCTACCAGGCGTACGTAAGGGTGAAGGCTAACAAACCTCGTCTGGAGGCAGTTGTGGAGGCCGTGTGCGAGACAGTGCGTCCGTACTATGCTGAAGTACGCGAGGCCTGGCAGAAAATGGAAAAGAACGCACAGAAAGAGTTCCCGCTCCCTCCTGCGCCGTGGACCGACAAGTTGCCCGCGGCCCCCGAGAACCCCGCTGGCCCTCGCAGCAGCGGAGGTGGCGAGGGCTCTCGCCCGCAGCCAGTATTGATAGAGTTCAACGAAGAAGACAGGCCTCTGAACAGGCAGATGTCTGAAGTGTCCAAGCCCGTGAACAGCCTGATGGTGGTCCCAGTGAAATCGTGGCGCGCTTCGGCTCCGTCTGGCAAGCTCGACGCAGACAGGTGGCACCAAGCAAGCATCGCGGAAGTCATGACTGGCTTCCATCGTCACGCGGACACTTGCGCCCAACCCGTCCAGATGCAATATGACGTTCAAGCCAAGAGTGTCCATGTGGTGGCTACTGAGGACATCGCCGCGGGGAAGCTGATGCTCTTCCCTTGCTGCCCCACCGCGAAGATTTTCCCGAAAGTCTCGAGCAACCCGCGGGCAGTGGAGGTGCTAGTCGGTGAGAAACGTCCGACTCCTGTCGAGAAGATGGAAAATATTGGGCACGACCTGATTTCAACTTACCAGAGCTGGAGCTCAAGCCCGCGCCGCAGGAAGCGGCCTCCGCAGCAGCGGGGGCTGCGCAGGACGAGGCGCCCGTGGGTCCGCAGCTCGACGGGGCGGCCCCCGCAGCAGCGGCGCCTGCACAGGGCGAGGCCGAACAGGCAGAGAGTCCGTACCAGTTTAAGTTCGGAGGTACCGAGTCCTTGCACTTCTTTTGGGGAGTTGAGAGGATGACACCAGAAGAACTTACCCGAGCCCAGCTAGTGCAGGGGCAGGAGCATTGGAAGTTCAACGTTGCACTTCGACCGCACGAGTTCCAGACAATGACAAAGTGCCAACCAGCCGCCCCCCTCCGCGTCTGCAGCGTGCTTGTCCCGTGCATGCACAACACGGTGCCGCTGGTGCGCGGAGATCGGTTGACGCTGCAGATCACAAAGGAGAAGAGGGCCACCGACACCCAAAAGGAGAAGCAGGCATGGCAAAAGGAGCAGAAAGAGCAGGAGAATAAACGGAAGAAGGACGCCGGGGAGGGACGGACAACCCCCCAAGAGCGGCAAGATGACAATCCCTGGCCAGGGGGCCCACTTCGTGTGATCCCGCCGCAGCAGCGGAGGGTGCGCGAAACGGGGCGGCAGATGACAGCGGCC
Organism: Prorocentrum cordatum; assembly: GCA_963575745.1. NCBI lineage: Eukaryota > Dinophyceae > Prorocentrales > Prorocentraceae > Prorocentrum > Prorocentrum cordatum. The sequence goes on from CAUYUJ010018840.1 coordinate 68,083, forward strand.
GATGATCCACCCGTCGCAGCCCGCAGCCGTCAGCTGGAGGGGAGGAGGAAAAGGGCGGGGGGAGGAGGTCGAAGAGGGAGGGGGGAGGGGGGCAGCAGAAACAGCACAAGACAGGGATGGGAGAGGTCACGCATCAGCCGCAGTAGTGTCGGTGGTACGTCAATTCTCATGGCGGCGCGGCGGTCGCTGAGAAATGGAGCAAGTGCGAGGGCCTGCAAATGCGGAAAATGTGAGTGCCTCTCGTCCCCTCCCCTCCTCTTCCTCCATGAGATCTCTCTCCTGGTGCATATCCCCTGCCAGGTCTCGTCCTGCTCCTCTCCCTCTATGTTCGTCCTGCCCTCCCCTCGCGCCTCGCCTCCGTCTCCGTCCCCCCTCGTCCGTTCCTGCCTCCCTCCCGTGTCCTGTTTTCCTCTCTCCGTGCTCATCGTCCTGCTCATCGTCCTGCCGTCCTGTTCGCGGGGCGCTCTGTGGGACAGAGGGGCGGTCGAAGCACGCAAGGCCGAACCCCTCTGTGACAGAGGGGCTCCGCGCTTTTCCGCCCGACCCCCTCTGTGACAGAGGGGGGGCGCGGTTTTCCACGCCCCCCCCCCCTCCCCCTCTGTGACAGAGGGGGTGGGCGCGCTTTTCCGCGCCCCCCCTCTGTCACAGAGGGGGTCGGGCGGAAAAGCGCGGAGCCCCTCTGTCACAGAGGGGGTGGGGTCGTGCTTTTCCGCGCGCCCTCCTCTGTGAAACAGGGGTGGTCGTTCGATCAGGACGCCCCCCCCCTGCGGGACAGAGGGTCGGTCAGAGCACACAAGGCCCCCCCTCAAGGGGCAGAGGAGCGGTCAAGGGACAGGGAAGGCAGCTGTGCTCGTTCGGAGAGAAGGAGGGGGATGGGTTGGATGAGATGGAAAGAAGCTCGTGGAGGGAGCATGATGCGGATGAGGAGTAGGAGGATCTGTTCGAGACGAGGAGTCCGCTTTCCATAGCCGTTTTCAGGCGGTTCACTTGTGAGGGGGGCCGACACCTAGGACGCGCGCGCCTTCGCAGCAGCGAGGGCTTGCGCACGGCGGCATGAAACGCAAGGCAGAGGACACATGGCGGGAGGTCGCTGTCGGGAAAGCAGCGCGCCAAGATGGCGCGAGCATGGGGGTGCTCTGCGTGACGGGCGGGCTGTGCCGAAGTCGCGAGGGAGCAGCGGGATTTGCTCTGGAATGCGAGGAGCGCTGTGTTGTCTTGGGCGGCGAGGAAAGCCTAGAAGCCTTCGTGTCCGTCGGAAAGCACCGCCTGTGGATGCTCAAGGTGGTCGGTGGTCACAGTGCCGTGAGGGGCGCCTTGAACGAAACAAACTTGTTAGAGCAATTGCATGGGAAGCTTCGCGCTGGAGAAGGATACAACGTGGATGAAGCGGCGACTCCTGTGAAAGAGGCCCCCGCAGCAGCGGGGGTTGCAGCGGGGTCTCCCGCAGCAGCGGGAGAAAAAAGGTCGGGATCCCATGGCGGATCTCCTCGGCACCGTCAAGGCCGCATCGAAAGCGAAGAAAACCAGTGAGAAACAGAGAGGATTTCCTCGAGGCACGCTCTGCAGAGTAACCATGCCGATGTCTCCTAAGCCAGATGAGGCCGACGCGAAAGAGGTTAGTGTGTATGAGAACAGATATGGGCAACTACTCGTTCAGAGTCAGGACCTGCCCTGGCTTCTGCATTACCTGTGCGAGGAGAGCCAGGGCAAAAGCGCCCCCGAACCCAACGACGACGACGAGGACGACGCTTTGGACGAGAAGCGCCCGTGGACCACCAGGTGGTGCCCCTCTGGGATGTGGACACTGGAGGTCAAAGGAGGGCCAATGGCAGGCCGACCATGGGCCTCCAGGATTCAGGATCTGAACGAGGAGAAATGGCCCACAGGCGTGGCGTTGACGGAAGTGACGACGCCCTTGAAACAGTCCACCCGCGCGCAGCAGAAGCAGGTTCTTCTAGCGTTCTTGGGGGGCGTGGTCCAGAAAGCCATCAAGCAGGAAACAAAGAAGCGATGTCCTCGTTATCCGCTCGCTGGCGCGCGCCGCAGCAGCGGCGCGCTGACCGCTACGACGGCTTTTTTATGCAACCAGACTCGGTGTATGCACCGCGCCAGCGGCGCGCTGACCGCTGAGGTGGATGCCTGCGGGTTCCTGTCGACTGGACAGGGGTTAGGGCACGCGCGGGGGATCGCGAGCCTGCGGCTCTCCAGCGCTCGCGCGCTAGAGGACAAAATGAACTCGCGGAATCTGGCGAGGACGGGGCGGAGGGGTTGGGACCAGTAGGAGGGGGAGGGGGAGGGGGAGGAGGAGGAGGAGAAGGAGGAGCAACAGCAGCAGCAACAGCACCCGCAGCAGCACCGACAGGAGGATCATTGCGATGATGCGGCCGTTTGCTTGCCCTGCGGCGCTGGGCTCGAGACAAGAGGGCGGCCGCGTGTGCGCGCGCATGGCTTCGGCATCATGGCCGCCGCAGCCGCTCCGCCCCCAGACCCAGGCGACGCTCGCCCTGCAAACGCGCCTCTGCGGGTCGGGCACGACCGCGAGGTCAACGAATGTGGAGTTTTTATAGCAACAAGACAAAACTAAAGACCCCGACAGAGTGCTCATGAATCCACGGAAACTACAGAGGCCAATATTCGGATTCGGGTAATTACGTTATGCGCCGCAGCAGCGGCGCGGCTTGCCATTATGAATCTGGCAAACGCACATGGAATAATATTCATTTATGCTCGCAGTGGCCGTGGAAAAGCGACCACAAGAAGTGGTTAGGTTTTGGAGTCTGATGAGAAGTAGGAGGATTTGTTCGAGACGAGGAGTCCGCTTTCCATAGCCGTTTTCAGGCGGATCACCAGTGAGGGGAGCTGACACCTAGAACGCGGGCGCCTTCGCAGCAGCGAGGGCTTGCGCGCGGCGGCATGAAACGCAAGGCAGAGGAAACATGGCGGGATGTCGTTATCGGGAAAGCAGCGCGCCAAGATGGCACGAGCATGGGGGTGCTCTGCGCGACGGGCGGGCTGTGCCGAAGTCACGAGGGGGCATCGGGATTTGCTCTGGAATTTGAGGAGCGCTATGTTTCCTTTGGCGGCGAGGAAAGCCTAGAAGCCTTCGCGCCCGTCGGAAAGCACCGCCTGTGCATGCTCAAGGTGGTCCGTGGTCTCAGTGCCGTGAAGGGCGCCTTGAACGAAACGACAATGTTAGAGCAAGTGCTTGGGAAGCTTCGCGTCGGAGAAGGAGACAACGTGGATGAAGCGTCGACTCCTGTGAAAAACGCTTCCGCAGCAGCGGGGGTTGCAGCAGGATCTCCCGCAGCAGCGGGAGAAAAAGGTCGGGATCCCATGGCGGATCTCCTCGGAACCGTGAAGGGCGCATCGAAAGCGAAGAAGGTGGCGGCGCGTCGCCAACCGGAGAAAACCCCTGAGAAACAGAAAATATTGTCTCGAGGCACGCTCTGCCTCTCGCTCCGTGCGGTCGTCTTGGGCGGCGTCGGGCCTCCGCTGACTGATTACATGATGCATATATGTATATCTTGTGTATGTATGGTGTGTCGACGTATATGTATGTATACGTATATGTGTATATATATATATATGTATGTATATATATATATATAACACGGTCGCAGGGGCGTGGCCCGCGGCCCAGGGCGGGGCCCGAGACTCTGGGACAGGACACAGGGCCTCATCATCGTAGGATGCTCATCATTCTCATCATCGCTATGATGGGGGGGGAGGAGGGGGGTAAGGGTGGTATCTTTGTGTAGGTGGCTTGTGTGTGTTTCCTGGTTTCTAATTTCCCTCTGCTGTCTCCCTCTCTCTCTCTCTCTCTCTCTCTCTCTCTCTCTCTCTCTCTCTCTCTCTCTCGTTCTTTCTGTCTGTATTAGTTTTTCGTTTGCTTTTGATTGGATTTCAATGAAAGGAGAGCGGAGCCCAGATCCAGAGGATTTCTATTTGGATTCTAATTAGATTCCAATTGGATTTCAATAGAAATGGGGTGGATTCCGCATCCAGAAGATTCTATTGAAACCCAATGAGATTTCAATAGGATTTCAATCGAAAGAGAACGGGTCCCAGGTCCAGAGGGTTTCTATTTGGATTCTAATTAGATTCCAATTGGAATTCAATAGAAATGGACTGGATTCCGCATCCAGAAGATTCAATTGAAATCAATAAAAACGTTGTGTTTTCCAATAGTTCCAATTATTTCCAATATTTTCCAATAAAAGCGCTGTGTTTTCCAATTTTCTAATGTTTTTTCAAGGTTTCGGGTGCGGCAACGCTGTGTTTTCCAGTTTTTTATTTAAAATTCAATAAAAACGCTGCGTTTTCAAATTATTTCAATGAAAAATCAATAAACACGCTGTGTTTTCCAATCTTTTTAATCGAACATCAATAAGAACGCTGTGTTTTCATTTTTTTTTTTTTATTAAAAACTCCATAAAAACGCTATGTTTTCCAATTATTTTAATGAAACATCAATAAAAACGCTGTGTTTTCCAAACTTTTCATTAAAAACTAAATAAAAAAACGCTGCGTTTTCCAATTATTTTAATGAAAAATGAATTAAAACGCTGTGTTTTCTAATTTTATTCAGCAGAAATCAATAACAACGCTGTGTTTTCCAATTACTTTAATGAAAACTTAATAAAAAAAAGAAACGCTGTGTTTTCCAATCCTTTTCAACTCTTTTTTTTTTTTTTTTTTTTTTTTTTTTTTTTTTTTTTTATATATATATATATATATATATATATATATATATAATATATATAATATACATATATATAATATATATATATATATATATATATATATATAATATATATATATATATATTATATATATATAAGAAAAACATCAATAAAAACGCTGTGTTTTCCAAATCTTTTAATGAAAAATCAATAAAAACGCTGTGTTTTACCATCTTTTTGAACAAGCATCAATGAAAACATTGTGTTTTCCAATAATTCCAATTATTCCCAATATTTTCTAATAAAAACCTTGTGTTTTCCAATTTTCCAATATTTTTCAAGGTTTTCCAGCAAGGATCGCGCGTCGCCCCGTTGCCGTACCCGAAACCTTGAAAAAACATTGGAAAATTTGAAAACAAAGCGTTTCTATTTGAAAATATGGGAAATAATTCGAATTATTGGAAAACACAGCGTTTTTATTGATTTTTCATTAAAACAATTGGAAAACACAGCGTTTTTATTGATTTTTGTTCAAAAAGATTAGAAAACACAGCGTTTTTATTGATTTTTCATTAAAATAATTGGAACACACAGCGTTTTTATTTAGTTTTTAATGAAAAATTTGGAAAACACAGCGTTTTTATTGATTTTTCATTCAAATAATTGGAAAACATAGCGTTGTCATTTAGTTTCTAATAAAAAATATTAGAAAGATTGGAAAAACACAGCGTGTTTATTGATTTTTCATTGAAATAATTGGAAAACGCAGTGTTTTTATTGATTTTTAAATAAAAATCTGGAAAACACAGCGTTGCCGTACCCGAAACCTTGGAAAACATGGGAAAATTGGAAAACACAGCGTTTTTATTTGAAAATATTGGAAATAATTGGAATTATTGGAAAACGCAGCTTTTTTTTTTTTTTTTTTTTTTTTTTTTTTTTTTTTTTTTTTTTTTTTTAATTTTTTTTTAAAATATTGATTTTCGATTAAAAAGATTGGAAAACAAATCGTTTTCATTGACTTTTGAACAATAATATTGAAAAACACATCGTGTTCATTGATTTTTAGTGTTTTCACATCGAACCCAAGGGAATCTTATAAAACATCCATAAATACATGCAATAATAATTTGTGCGCACGCTTACGCCTTGAAGCGGTTCTAATGCGTTTCCCACATGTTTCTACAATTCTGGCGCATCTGTGGCGCCGCTGTTTTTTCTGGCATTTCGTGTTTTCACACAGAATCCCAAAGAATCTGAATACAAAACCAAAACTACATGAAGTAATGATGTGTTCGCACGTTTACGCCTTCAAGCGTTTCTAATGCGCTTCCCATATGTTCTCACACTCCTCGCGCATTTGTGGTGCCGTTTTTTTTTTCTCGCAAGCATTGCTCTCACACAGAATCCTAAAGAATATTATTAAAATCTGTAAATACATGAAGTAATAGTGTGTGCGCACGATTACGCCTTGAAGCGGTTCTCATGCGTTTTCCATATGTTTCCACACTTCTGGCGCATCGGTGGCGCCGCTGTTTTTTCTGGCATTTCGTGCTTTCGCACAGAATCCCAAATAATCTGACTAGAAACAATAAATACATGAAGTAATAGTGCGTTCGCACGTTTACGCCGTCAAGCGTTTCTAATGCGTTTCCCATATGTTTCCACACTTATGGCGCATCTGTGGCGCCGCTGTTTTTTCTCGCATTTATTGATTTACACAGCTCCCCCGAGAGTCTTACCTTCCCTGCGACAAGGCGCAGAGGGCCGCAAATGAAGCCCAAGGGGGCGTGGCAAGAACGGCAGAGAGAGAGAGAGAGAGCGAGAGAAGGAGAGAGAGAGAGAGAGAGAGAGAGAGAGAGAGAGAGAGGGAGAGAGGGAGGCAGGGAGAGAAGAGAGAGGAAGGGATAGGGATGGACATGATTATAAATGATAATGACGATGACGACGAGGAGGGAAGAGGAGGAATACTACTTTTTAGTAGACACACACAAAGCGCAACCGCGCGACCCCAATCAGCGCGGCGACAGTCTAGCACTGGCTCATCGTAGCCTCGGCCGGTAGGGCCGAAGATGCGTTCCGACGAGAAGCTTGCGGAATTCGCAAAGCGAAAACTCCACGTCGTGGTACGTAAGCGGTCCAAGGTTGAGCGTCTCAAGAATGTGACCCAGCCACGGATCTGCATTCAGATCGTCCAGAAGGGCTTCTACGTACGCCACGTACTCCGCCTGCTTCCCCGCCGAAGCCACCGAGCGGTTGATCGGCGGCCCGCGCTTGACGCCGCGAATGGCGTTGAGCGCGTGGGGCACGCCGGGGCCGACCACCCGGTGCTCACCCCAGTCGGTGTGGCCCGGGCAGTGCGCGTCGAGGTCGAGGAGGATCTGGTAGAAGATGAACGACGAGGTCGACGAAAACCCCAGCTCGTCGCAGAGCTCCTGAACCGTCAACCGCTGCACTGCGGACTGGCCGGCGCTGTCGCGTTTGCGACTGTACGCGGCCAGCCGCTTAGCAGTCTCGACGGCTTCTGTGCGCACGTGGTTGCTGATGCGGGTGACGTCACCGCTCGCGCCGTGCGAACCAGTGAGCAACTCTGACGGCTCGGCCCCTCTCAGCAGGAAGGCCGACTGGCAAGCATTTTGGTACGCATGCGGGTCAAAAGTCCGAGGGTCGATCATGTACGCGGCCAGGGAAGAACACTTCGCCCTGGACGTGCCGACCACGCTGCGGTAGAACTGGGGCTCCGTGAGCTGTTTGTAGATCCGAGTGATCGCCCGAAAAGTGTCTGCGTCGTTGACGACCGCACTCGCCGATCAGAGCGAAACCCGCCGAATTGGTGCGTCAAAAGAAACTCGGGCCCAGTCTGGCTGACCAAAGTTTTCCCGAACCGTCGTCTGCTGCGGCGACGTTTCCGGCGTGCGTGCCGCGAAGCGCGTTAGATAGTGGCGGTAGAGGTAGACGGTGAAGACCAGTGTCGGATTTACTTCTTTCGGTACTTTCTGCAAGTATCTACTGGGCCTGCAGTCGGCCAAATACTTGTGCTGGTCATTTGCGCCTCCGTAGCTTGAGGAGAGCGAAGGTAATAAGGAGTAATAGTGAGAGGGAATGAGAGAGAGAGAGAGAGAGAGAGAGAGAGAGAGAGAGAGAGAGGGAGATGGAGGAGAGGGAGGGAGGAATCGAGGCGATCACATTCAGAAGCATAAAAAGATCGACGCAAACGTCCCAAGAGAGTCCCAAGACGGCCCAAGAGGGCCTCAGGACGGCCCAAGAGCGCCCCGATATACCCCCCAATACTGCCCCTCACTGGATCATAAGCATCATCATCACCATCATCACCATCATCATCATCAACATCGTCGTCGTCGTCGCCGTCATTATCATAATCACCCGCATCCTCATCATCATCACCATCATCTTCATCATCATAACCGTCCTCGTCATCGTTCATCACCATATCCATCATCTTCATCATCCTCCTCATCATCCTCATCATCGTTCTCAGGTTGGCCGTCCCTCTCGAATGCGGCCTTCGGTGCCCCTTCGAACGAGGGCCGCCGAGCATGCCGGACTGGCGCGGCGGCGGGACTTGCCGCAGGCAGCTGGATATCACCAGCCATGAAAGATGATATATATATATATATATAATATATATATATATATATTATATATATAAAGAAAGAGAGAGAAAGAGAGAGAGAGAAGAGAGAGAGAGAGAGAGAGAGAGAGAGAGAGAGAGAGAGGAGAGAGAGAGAGAGAGAGAGAGAGAGAGAGAGAGAGAGAGAGAGAGAGAGAGAGAGAGAGAGAGAGAGAGAGAGAGAGAGAGAGAGAGAGAGAGAGAGAGAACGAGAGAGAGAGAGAGAGAGTGAGAGGGAGGGAGAAATCGATGCGATCACACTCAGAAGCATAAGAAGATCGACGCAAACATCCTGAGAGAGTCCCAAGACGGCCCAAGAGGGCCTCAAGACAGCCGAAGAGCGCCCCCATATACCGCCAAAGCTGCCCGTCAAGGGATCCTAATCATCACCATCATCACCGTCATCATCACCATCGTCGTCGTCGTCATCATCATCCTCACCATTATCACCCTCATCATCATCCTCATCATCATCGATGTCATCGTCATTATCATCATCATCACCACCATCATCCTCATCATCATCATAATCCTCGTCATCATCATCGTCCCCCGCATCATCATAACCGTACTCGTCATCATCACCATCATCCTCATCATCATCACCATCTTCACCATCATCCTCGTCATCATCATCACCATCATCATCAAAATAATCGTTATCCTGTTGGCCATCCCTCTCGAACACGGCCTCCGGTGCCCCCTCGAACGAGGACGGCCGAGCATGCTGGACTGGCAAGTTGGCACGACTTGCCGCAAGCAGCTGGGTTTCGCCAGCCAGATATTGCAACGACAGAGGAAAGGATGAGATTATATCTAGAAAGGTGCGGAGAGAAAGGAGAATAATAATGGGGATGAGGGGGGGGGGGGGGTCGACGGACACATGGGAATCACATGAATTTACTGCCGCGATCCCATTTGCGAAACACGTTGTTGTTCTTCCAAAAGTCCGCAACCGCACTGAGGCGAGACTGGCGTGTGCCGGACGCGTTGCCCAGGCTTTTCTGCTGCTCGCTGCGAAACAAGAGTTGTTTGTCGTTCCTCTTATCTACTCCTGACGAGACGGGTGATACCAGGCCCAAACAATACGACGCGACGCCTCTTCGATGCCCTCTGACCTCTTCGTAGGTTTCGTCCGTCGGGGGATTCGTGGCCACTCGCGCGCCATGGCTTTATTCAGCTCGACGCGCAAGCGTCGGCGGCAAGACCAGTAGCTTTCCCCTCCCCTCCATTTGTTTCACTCCTTTTAGGCGTCATTTGCGCAGCATTCTAGGGTAGCTGGTGTCTTCTGCCTAGCGCGAAATATATTTAGCGCGGGAGGCTTATTGCACGCGTAGATCATTCCTCCTCTTGCTCCCCCCCCCTCCGTTCGTCCTCCTCGTCCTCCTCCTCCTTTCCGGCTCTCGCTCACGCGAACAACTGCCCGAATTTTCGCCTCGAGTTTTGACCGCGTTCGCAGGGCAAAGATCCTGTTGGTGACCGTGGTTTGTTTCTCTAGGCAGATGTCGGCAAGCACGCACTTCGCTATGATACGAATTCGGGCTGTTCTCCCGCTCCTCGTCTCGTCCCGCCCTCGTCCTCCTCTCTTCCCCTCCCCTCGCCGGTGCTTTTTTACTTCTGGGATGTTGCTGTAAATGATCTGCTGGTCAGGCCCTGCCGCGCATCGCCAAGGAGTGCAAGTGTTACTCGAGTGTGGTTGCGGTCGCCCCCTCCCGCTTGCCCCCCCTTCTTCTTCCAACGTATTGCCCGAAAAAAAAAACATCCCCGAGCGCGGCGGCGGATTTACGCGGCAGCGCAATTGTATAAAAGTGTTGTTTGTTGCTTGGCTTTCCAAACTTTTTGACGCGTCTTCGAAGGGGGTCCGTGGCTGTGGCGACGTCGATCTCACAGTCATCCTTGTGCGATGCATCGAGGAATGATGGTGAGGAAGATCCCTTGCCGAAGACTCCGAGAAGAATGCGCAAACCTGCGAGGGAAATACTGCGCACGATTTTAATCGACAACCAACGCTCGCGCCCTGATCTTCATCCGTGTCTCACCCTCCTACTCTCTATATGTATATATTTTCGCATGCACCTCCCCGAGGGAGTAGAGCTCAGAAGGGATTAATGCGTCCGTCCGTCTTTGAACAATCTGGCAGTTTCGCTAGGGACGTCCTGACACTTCTGAAACTAGTGGCGCCCCTCACGCAGATCGTGAAGTATAGATCCAAAAGCACATAGGATTTTCAACATGTTCACCTCAAGCCTTCAAAAACACAGTGTAGTTTCAATGATGTTGAGCCCCACTCTGGGATAATGGCCGTGTCGCCTGAGACATCCTCCACAAATCGGGTCTCTACCGAGCCCGCTTCTCAGAGAACGGCCGTTTCGCTCGAGACATCCTCCCCAAATCGAGCCCCGCTCGAACCCGACTCTGAGAAAATCGCTGGTTTCGCTTGAGACCTCCTCCCAGGAGTGCCCAAAGCAGATGCCTCCCATCTTCCCAATCGAGTCGATGCCGCCCAGGACTGACAGCCACCAGATTGAGGTAGATCGTCAAGGACACGTTCCGCTTGAGACATCCTGACATCCTCCAAGAATCCAGCCGTTTTTCAAACACGACTCTTAGAACATATGCCGCTAGGTTGAGGGGCAGCTCGTGAAGGACACGTTCCGCCTGAGCCAGCCTCCTGCAGAAGGCAAGCCCGTGCACAGATCAAAGCTCCGGAAAACAACTGGGGCGTGCCATGTGCATTTATCCCCCAAGGCCTGCACAGCCGATGATACGTCCCACGACGAGCACACGAGGACGAGGGAACAGGAGGACAAAAGGAAGACGAGGAGTCAGATAATATAATGATACAAATATTGCCCGGATTCGTATCATAGCGGAGCGCGAGACTGCCTATGATATATTGCCTCTCGTTCTCTGTAACTATGGAGGATCTCTTCGTGCTCAGCCACATATATGTATATATACACATACGTCGAGATTATTGTATATATGCTTGGTATGCCCGCATCAACAGCCTTACTATCACTACGTGGTTAATTATAGCCTATATTGAGTAAGAGTAGAACGACATCGAACGCAATATTTCCCCATTCCCATTGAGACCGATGTAGGTCATGAAATTGATGTACATCTTTTTGTTGTAAGGAAGCCCCTGGTGATGCTTGCGAGCTGCATCTGAGAACCCAATCACGCGAGGCCCGCGCCGAGTGAAAAAAAGAATACCCAAGCATTGCGAACGCACCTGGGCACGCAGTCAAACCTGAACCATAAATTGGCTACGGACGCACGCGTAAGCACAGGGAAAAGCCAAAGCCGGGCTGTCTCACGGGAGGCAAACCAATAAATTCATGATAGCCGGTGACTGCGTGTTCTCTTATTATCCCTGCAATTTCTTACATGACATCGTTCCGAAACGTTTTTTGTTGCTTCAGGTCTCAGACGATTTGTTGTGCCAGGTGCATGATCGAAACAATATGTCTCAAGAGCCGTTCCAGCAGAATTGTGCGACTCATCAGTCCGTTTGGTGGTTGAGGTTGCGTCCTCAAGTTTTCCTATTATTCCTCATTCCCTGCTTCCTCCTCCTCCTCCTGCTCCTCCGCCTCCTCGCCCCCTGCTCCTCCTCGCCCCCCTCCCGTTTCTCACTTAGCCGAAGAAGCTGAACGTACTCATGTCTCCGCTGCGCCGCTCCCTCATCGCTTCGAATCCCTGCATGCCCAAGAGGCCACTAGATATGTTGACGTTGCAACCTCGCGTTTTGAAGCGCATCCGAACCCATCGAATTGCACCCGCTCCTCGAAAGAAGGGCTTGAACCTAGAAATTCTTACTTATCTTGTAAGTTACTGGGCTGGGGTGCCGCTCTGGCCTGCTTGAGGTGGCCCATCGCCGCCTCGTCGCCGCGTGTCTCCTGGGCCTGAATGCCTCTCTGGGCGGCTTGTGGTGGCCCGTCGTCGCCTCGTCGCCGCCCGTATTGCATCGCATTGCAATCGCATTGCAGTGCAATCGCATGGTGTTGCATTGCATTTCAATCGCGTTGCGTTGTTTTGAACTGCTTTGCATGGTCGAGCATGAACTGCACCACATCGATCGATAACTTAACGTAGATGGTACCACACGGAGCGCTCAACATAGATTACACCACATAGCTTGCACCACGTATATTGTACAATATAGCCACCACCACATAGATTGCATCACATAGCTCGCACAATATAGACTGCATCACCAATTATGCCAGAAAACACATTTAGGGGAACACGTTGGCCAACGTTGAAGTTGTACAGGTCATGTGTTATATATGCACGCATCACATGTAAAATTGCACACGGGGGATTGTTTGTGGCCCATGCGACACGCTTGCGCGCGACACACTATTTTACCGAATAGGAATCCAGATGCTTTTCGTGAGCCGCAACAGCGTCCAATGAGCCCCATAGACAATGAAGCGGCACGCGCTAAGGCCGAAGACCCCGCTCACCCGGCACATGCGCTGTCTTATTTAAAAAGTAACGTTGGCTGCCAGCTCACGAAAGGGACGAACACCACGAGGCGCTCGAAGAAACCTGCCCTGTGCCGTCTTCTGCGGCGCTGGGGCAACATGTTTCGTCATCCGAGTCATCGTAATCAGTTGCATCGGACACGCTCTCCACGTCCGCATGGTAATCTGAATCCATAGCATATCCATCGGAGTTCGAAGCCAAATCGTCGGATAAGCGAATCTCCTCATCGGAGTCCCACACATCGATGACGCCACCCTGGGCCATGGAACAACTGAAGCAGAACGGCGCACCGACTGAGCCCGCGAAGTTCGTCAGGCGGCCGCGCGCGCAGAAACCGGCCATGGCCCTCGGTCGAGGACTGGCGAGCTCTCCGCAGAAAGTCGCGCGGCTCTGAACCTGAAGCGGCCGCGGCCATCGTGTGCGATGTCTGCTGCGCAAGCGGATGGGAGAGCAGGGGCAACTGGGGTCAAACCAACTCCGCCTCAACTGACGAGCGCCACTCTTCCTGGGTTCAAAGCTCCCCAATACGAGTTTCTAACGGGATGAAGTAGGAACAGGTTGGCGACGAGGGCGTCAGGCCCAACAGAATCAACCAGGTCCCCTGCGACCGTCTGGAGGCCAGAACGGATCTGGCCACGCGAACACCAAATCCGTTCCATCTGCCGCGGCAGCTGCGCCCGCCAGGGCGGAAGGCCGCTCGCGCGTGCAGCTGTCCAGAACACAGAACGGATTTGGCAACATGAAGACCAGATCCGTTCCAGCTGCCGTGGCGGCCTCGGGCGGGCCGCGAGATGGCGCCATTCGTTTTCTGTCAACCTCCACTCGCCACCTGGTGCGGCTCAGTCTCCGAAGCGAGATCGGATAGCACCCGCCGCTGCGTCGCTAACCCCAGATCGGTAGCGGCCAGCGCGGAATACGCCCGCGGTTTCACAGGCTGGAGTTAGTGTAATAACCCAACAAAAAGGCAACGATGCCGTGACCTTTGCCAGGCAGAAGCGCTGCAGGCGATCTGCGCTCGCATGGCCCCGGACCCCTCTCACGGGAACCGCGCGTGCGGTGAACTCAAGGCGAACTCAAGACCGCCTGAGCCTCTTGGCGTTGGGCGCAAGGGCGCCCACATCCACAGATGGATTCATCTTGGTGCGAAGCCGCATCCTGTCGGCGATCGACGCATAACCTATGCCACTGCTCGCGCCCCGACTCCGCGAGAGCCTGCAGCATAGACGCATGAAAACTCAAAGATCGAATGCCAAGTTGGATGCACTTTCTAGCGCCATGCTAATCCTGGCGCTCCGAGCGGGGGGCAGCAGCAGGGCATGGATTGGACGTCGACCGCCGATCCTGGGCTTGAACGTCGGGCCGCGCGCAAGCGACGCCAGACTGTTCAGCGCGTGGCGGAGGAGCTCGTGTTCCTCGTGCTGCACAGCGAGCTCTACGCCGTTCGCCATCCACCCGGCGAGCAGTTTCGCCGTCGTGCACACCGCGGCGATCATCCTGGCGTTGCGGGCGGTCTGGCGAACCTGCGCGGATCGGGCTCGCACGCGCCGCGCGCGGTTCGGCCGCGCGCGCGTCCACCGCGCCACCAACTCCCCCGTGGCGCGGTTGAAGCGCGCGCGGCCGATCCAGCGCCGCCGCCAAGCCCGATCTTCCCCGAGCACGATGTTTCGGTAAAAGCTCTTGAGCTGCATGTGCAACGCCTCGTTCTTCACGGTGCCGTACGGGACGTCCGCGTCAGGGTGGCGCGCCGAGAACCTCGACAGATTCATCGAGAATTCCATCTCGCTCGGCTTCGTCGCGTGTGCCGGGCTGCTCAGAACCGTCGATCCACTGGACGTCTTGCGGCCAAGACTACCGTGGAAAGTCTTGCAGAGGGCGGCGACGTCATCGACGAAATGCTGCATGGAGCGGTAAGGCAGCGCGGGGTATCTACAGGAACGGCGCCGCAGCCGCGCGCAGACGTCGGAGGCCTGGTTGCGGGGGGCTCAACGGCGCTGGAAGAGCCGTTCAAATCTCTCCGCGACCGCGGCGCCCGATCGAATGCAACGTCTGCGTCGCCGTTCCAGCCTGTCTCCCTGGATCTTCTGAATCAGCTTCGAGGCCCGTCGCTCCGTCATGTTGTCGATGACGTCCTGGAGCGGCGTCAAGGTCACTGGCGCTCGCTGCCCTCGGAAGTAGGTTTTCCCGTCGTCTCCCTTCTGGGTGAACTTGCAGAGGCAGCGCCGAAACAACATTGAAAGCCCAGTGCGGCGCTCGTTGAAAGCGCTCTCGACCTTCATCGCGACGTGCAGCGGGCCCTTGGATGCGCACTTAACCCGCGGGAATACATCGCCGACGTGCGGGCACAGGACTGCTGGTGCGTCAGAGCAGACCATGAGCACGTCCCTGCGGCCATCGGCGCCAACTGCCTCAGCCAGGGCTTCCTTCTGGTACCTGGCCGCCTCTGACGGGTACGGCTTCACCAGGAGCACGCTGTCCTGGCACTGCACGGTGAGCTGGACGTGAAGCTCCTGGCTCTGCGGGCGCGCGCCCTCGATGGTCCTGTAAGGGGGATTTGATTGTTCTTGCGACTACATCTCGGAAAACTTTTTTTTTTTTTTTTCCCCCCCGACTGCCCCTGCAGATCACGAGGAGCGCATATTACTGCAAATCTGTCAAAAAAATGCTGGCGGGTGGGAGTGAGCTGGGGGGAATGGGATGATCTGTCTTGGGCGCGATCGCTTGGATTCTCCCTCCCATGTCCGCGCCCCGTGAGGCGGCTGGTAGAGAACCGACAGCAACGTCTTGTACGAGCCGTCGATGCCGATCACGGTCTTGTCCGCCGCGCCGCGGCACGCCGCCGACATCCCACGAACGAGCGGGTGCGCGAGCACGCCCTCGGCGAGGGTGTGGAAGATGCGATGGCACTCAGGAAGCAAGTATTTCGTATAATCAGACTTCTCTCCGAGCGAAGACAAGACGCGCTCCCGTGCGCCCTTGGTGGCGGGGTGCAGGAGCGTCGCCAGGAAGTTCACGAGGAACGCGTCGGTGCAGAGGTACTGCGCGCTGATCCTGTGGTAGTGGCGCTCGTCCAACCGGAGAACGTATCTCGATTGCCCGTTGCCGTCAAGTAACATCACGATGTCCCTGTCGAGCCACGTGCCAGACTTCTTCGCCAAGCTGGCTTTCTCCTTTTCCCACGACGGGCTGGCCTCGATCCCGCTCCGCAAGAAGCCCGCGCTCCTGCGCAAGAACTGGTCGTCCGCCTCGTCAGGGTCGCACCCGAAGAGAGACGACGCGCGGCCCTGAATACATCGCCCGTTCCACAGCGCGGAGATCACGCGCGCCTGCTTGTCAGACAAAGCTCCAGAAGTGTACTTCTCGTGATAGACCGCCATGTGGTCGAGCAAGCGGCAACGACGGTCGAACGCCTTGACTGGGCACATGGGGCACCTCCACACTCCGTCCTGGAAGCAGCTCGGATCAGGCGGCTGGGCCACGGCGCGATCGCGCCAACACTCCAGCTCGCTGCGGATCACCGCGAGGAGAGGCGGCGGCCAGCGCCCGGCGTGCGCCGCGCCTGCGGCTCCAGCGCCGGCTGCGGCTGGTCTGCGAATCGGCGGCATGCTAGCGGCTGGCGCGCAGGCGCGGTCGGCCGAGGCGCCCTCCCGCCTGGCTTTGACTGGAACGCCTGCAGTAGAGCGATTGCTGCGTCTACCAGGGCTTCATCACGCCCGAGAAACGACAGTTTGAAGTCTCTCGTTTCAACAAACATGGGGCGCCGTCCAAGCTCCATCTGGGTTACTTATGGGTCATGCGCCAAGCCTGACAGTGATCCCGATGTGGACGTGCAGGCGCCCTAACACACCAAGGACAACGATATCATGTGAATGATATACATCACACACCGAAAGCTTGCTAGCCTTCGCTGGAGCGGCGGCGGCAAGCGGTTCTGAAACGGCAGCAGCAAGCAGCATGCAGGCAGTAGCGGCAGCGGCAAAGAATACAGCGCGGGAGACGCCATCGCTCGTTTCTCACCCGCACGAGACCATTGATCCGCAACAATGAGGAAAACGAGTACCTGGACCCCTATCACAAGGTACACGCGAGATGCCTGAAGAAAGACCTACCCCGAGAGCTGCAGAGAAATGCGACTGTGCATTCGCGGATGAGAACAAATAAGCAAACTTGCACTCGGAGCCCAGAACAACTGGTGCGCGCTACTCAGCGGCGCGAGGCCCGGTGACCGAAAGTTGGGCCGACGCGCATCCGGTGGTTCGGCTGCACGCCCTCCGCCTCGGTAGATCGAGTGCGTCGAACGACTCGCTGATCGGGTGCCGCTGCGGAAATGCAGGCCGCTGAACCGAACAAATGCCGATGGACTTACCCTCATGGCAAGAGTTGAACATCGACCACGATCTGACCCATCTTTCCGTGCCCTGTGAAGATCGATCGCCACCGACGAGACCTGATCAGCGATCTCGGCGACCCCGCGGGGCGCAAATCGACGAGGCTCCTGCGTCGAAAACAATGGTGCGATGACGCGGCAGGCCCAAGGACGCCTGCACTACCCTCTCCATGTGGCTCCACGTGGTCGCCCAGGGGACGTCGGCGCGCTCGGCCCAGTCCGGCACGTCCGGCGACCCCATGGACACGACGCACGTGCGATCCTCAGTGGCCGCAGTCACGCGGCATCGCATCGCCTCTGATCCCGCGGTCGGACGACCTTCGGCCATCGGGGAAGGAATCAGATCGATCGCGCGACCTCTTCGATTATCAATCGAATCGCTGGTACAAGGGCGCTGGCACGATCGTTGTGGCCCTCGCACACAACGAAGACCTCGAGGCACATGTACGGCCGGATAATCATTGGGCGAAGCCCAGGGGCGGTCGAACGCCACAGCAGGTATCCGTGGAAATCGAGGGTCGTCTCGAAGTATTCGTAGAAGGCAGGCCAAGCGCACAGCACAATGCGGTCCTGAAGAGAGAGCAGAGGTGGCATGGGAAATTATGCATTTGATGTTTCACGACGCATGTGCTGACAATGGTTTCGTGCGAGAAGAAAGGGGGTGGAGGAAAACAATGATAACGTATGTGTTGTATGGATTCTGTCCTCGCCAGCAGACAAGCGCGCAGACTGGGAGTGGCTCACCCGGCGCCAGGCATCATCTGCCGGCACCACTGCCCCCGGAGCAGCGCTCGACAACAGGGCGTACTCGTACGCCATCACCGAAGACGACGGGCCGGGGCGTTCAGCGATGCGGGCTAGTGCCTGATTCACACAAAACTGCGGAGTATGGTGATTCGGTTGGAAGAGGGGGCAAGCGGCCGACCACGCGGCGAAGCGAGTATGGAACGTGGCGAGGCGCAACAATGCTCTGTTTGGCACTAAGATGGAACGCAGGCAGATCTCGTCTTGGTTTCTACTGAGCCATGCGCCGAGCCTGGCAGCGATTCCGAAGTGGATGTGCAAGCGTTCTACCGCAACAAAAGAAAACGATATCAGGTAAATCCTACACACAAGCTAACCGTCGCTGGAGAGGCGGCGGCAAGCGGCCCCGAAACAGCAAAAGCAAACAGGCAGCAGGCAGGCAGTAGCGGCAGCGGCAAATAAAGCAGCGCGAGGGGCGCCACGTTTGTTTCTCACGTAAACGATACAGCGATACAGTCTCCACGCGCAACAGTCCAAAAACGGGGACCTGGACCCCGTATCACATGGTCCCCGCAAGCTGCTGTACATCGGCTATCCAAAGCAGCTCCTTAGATGCGAAAAATCACGAGCGGTGCGCGGGCGGCGGTGACCAGGTGCCCCCCGACGGACGCGAAGTGGTCCGCCCAGTCGGGGGGCATCCCGTCCAGGTCGCTGGCATGCAAGTAGATCCAGCCAACTACCACCTTCGGTAACATCCGCAGCAAGTTGCTCCATACCTGCGGTGGCACCGTCGAAGCGCTCGCATCGGCAGCGCAGCCGAGTCACTCCTCGGTCGCCGTGCCGACCGCGCATCGGCCAGATGCCGCGTTCGAGGCCGGAGCGGCGCTCCGAGGAGCGACTCGCGTGAGCCGCCGATGCGAGCGCTTCGACAGCAAGCCGGGCGCCTCCGAGGACATCCAACCGAGGTTCGACGCAACCAGCACCCACGAGGCGAGGTGCTGGTCGGACAGCCACTTGCTCGCCTTGGTGCGAGGGCAACGAAGCTAGGCGCGAAACCGACGTCGACCATCGATGGGGCGACACGGCACACGAAATGCAATCGTGAGATTTCATTGCGTTACCCAAAAAATCATGACACCGATCGCTCGTGGGTCCCAACTCTCCGATCGAATTGGCGACTGGGCTATAGACCAGGGCGGTGCCGCGGACGTCAACGGGCATCCACGCTCGAGCATCCGTGGATGGCACGTGGATGCAGAAGAGCCCATTCAGCACGACATTGGGGGCGGCCATAGTGGCTGCAAGCGGGAAGAAAGGCGGGGAAAGTGGTTGCGTCCTGTCAGGAAGCCTGGGGCAGAACGCCTGCAGGTCGATAAGCGAACGGACTGGGCGAGCCCGGTGCGTTGGGGGAACGCTCGGCGAGCCGATCGGCCGCGACGGGAGAGGAGGGGGAGTGCGGCAGGGAGACATGCGATTTCGACGAGCAGAACAACGCCTCATCGCGGATAGAACGGATTTGGCATCATGGGCACCGAATCCGTTCCGCAAGGTTTTAAGGTTTACGTTCGGACTACTGCATTCGAACGCGCGGCGACTCGTTCACAGCCCAGCCGGGCGCCAGCCAAAACGAATTTCGAGCTCAACGAGCAGGGCGAACAAATGCAGAACGGATTTGGCAATGCAAAGACCAAATCCGTTCCGTGTGTTCTAGGGATCCCTTTCGGACGCTTCGTTTCGATGCAGTTGGGTCGGGTTTGGCAACGTGAGTGGCAAATCCGATCCGCGTGCCCCAGCGGTCACGTTCGCACGACTGCATTCGAAATTCCAGATGAATCGCCCACGGCCCAGCCGAGCGCCAATCAAAACCAAATTCGGGCCCAACGAGCAGTGCAACAATTCATCGAATGCGTAACGGATTTGGCAATTCAAGGGCCAAATCCGTTCCATGAGCTCCAGCGATCACTTTGGGGCCCTCGGTTCCGATGCAGATGGAACGGATTTGGCAACATGAGGGCCAAATCCGTTCCACGTGCTCGGAACACTAATTTCGAACCTGCGCAGACGACCACGCGGCGAACTGATTGCGGCCCAGGAGGGGGTTGTCAGTGAGACACTCAACTCCAACAAGAAAGACAACTACTCGTCGCAGAACTGTGGCTTCGGCAACATGCGAGGCGCATCCGCTCCGCGTGCTCGAGCGATCACTTTCGAACTCCATGCGACGCCCCCCGCATGGAGCATCCCCTCCCTCTGCTGCTCGCCCGCCCCGCGCGCCAGCCGTCGCTCGGGCCTGACTGATGCCCGCGCGACACTGGCGTCGCCCCTGGAAAATGGTTACCTAGACAGGCCAGCCGCGCAATCGCGGCGAGCGCGATAGCTGCTGCTCGGCAGCAGGGCGGCTCGACCCCGCGCTCAGCACGCGCCCCGCCCCTTCACCAGTCAATCTACACGCATTTTTCGCTGAGCTAGTCGACGATGTCGTCACCCCCCTGATTCTGCGACGCGTAGCTGGCCGCGGCGTCGGCGTCGTCGCCCGCGCGCATCTTCTTGCTCTGCCCGCTCGGCGACGAGATGTCGTTCAAGTCGATCTCAGCGTTCTCTGCGGACTGGCCCGAGAGGGAACGCGCGAACGCACGCCTCCGCTGCGGCGGGGGTGGTGAAGGTATCTCCTGCTTCACACTCGCGCCGGCGGCGGCAGCGCTGCTGGCCGAGCCACTCCCAGACCACAGCTTCCTCTTGAAAAGCTCGGATTCCTCTGCCTCCATCTGGGTTCTGGTGGCCAGAGGGATGAGCTCGCCAGTCTTCTTCCAGCGCTTCAAGATCTTAAGTGCCTCGTCAGTTATGAGCTTCGGCGTCTTGAGCTCGTAGCGCTCGATCTTGACCTCGTCGCCGACTCCAGCGGGGCGCACGTAGAACGACTTCTCCGTGTTCACGTATACTTGGACGCGTCGCAATACGGCATCAATGTCAGGCTGGCTCATTTCCACGTGGAACGCAGGCCGGATCATCTTGCTGAAAACCTCGTAGCTAATGCCAGTGTACCCGAAGCCCGCCGACTGCGGATACCTCGCGGAAAACAGATTTCTCTGCTGAAGGGTTCTCCCCAGAGCCGCGTCTGCGAGTCTTGCGATCGCCGCTGGCCACAGGATCTGGCCCGCCGAAAGCTGGGGTTCACATCCCAGCGACGATCGCAAGCACGCTCGACCAGGCTCCAGTGAGAGGGGGCAGAGAAACTTGATTTCCGAAATGGCAACTCCGACCTCTGACCGTCGAGGGTGATGTGGGGCTCTGCCGCCAGGTCCACCTTATTGTCCCCCGCGCTGCGGTGCTCCTTGCCGTCGAACTTGGTGCTCGAATACCTTTCCGTTGTCATCTGAGACTTTTTCTTCTTATCGAAGAAGGCCTTTATCTTTCTCGGAGGCATTCGGTCCAGATCGCCATCGTCGAACATGGTAGAGATGTGCGGTTGGCCAGCGTCCTCGCGGAAATGGTCGAAGTCTGTGGAGGAGCGAACGCCGGCCGTCGCGCTGACGAGGTCCAGCTCGAAGATGCGGTAGCGCGCCATGGCGAAACCGACGATGTACTGCACGCTGGACTTGCCGCTCCCGCCGATTCCAAGCCACAACTGCGCATCCTCGTCCCATTTGTCCATGTGCTGTTCGAGGATGGGCTGAAGCCATGGCTGGATATGGCACCAGAACAACGGATACTCCTCCTCAGGCGCTGCCTGGGCGTCCGCGTCCTTCAGGTCCTTGATGGCAGCGAGGACGCGGCCGACGTTCCAGCCGAAGATCGGAGATTCCTCCCTCTGCGTCTCTGTGTCGACCCAGCGGCGCATCTTGCAACCTCTTTTGGTAAAGAAGTGCTTGTTCTTCTCGATGAAGTCGTAGCCGTCGGAGATCTGCTGCGGCGTTTCCAGGTTGTCACAACGCTTGCCAGACTTCGTCTTGAAGGTATGGTACGTAACCTGGAAGCCGCCCATGCGCTGGAACAGGTAGATGAAAGCTAGCGGCCCAACTCTCTTGTTTGCCCCGAAATTCACCAAGATTGCATCTCCCTGGCACACGCGCCGTGCAACTTCGAGAGGGGGCTTCCCGTCGAACACGAAGTGCTTGAACACCTCAACCTTGTTGTTTTCGGCTGGAAGAATGCACAAGTTCATGTGGAAGTTGAATGCTATCACGGCCTTCGGGCTGAGAACGCCTGGGAGTTGGAGATACTCGTGGTTCTGCATCAGACCCAACACGGCGACCCTGTCGAACATGTCATCGACGTTCAAGCAAACGTCGACAAGGTGCGTTACGGTCAGCGTGCCAGGCTTTGAACGCGAAGTGAGCTCGTCCATGAGCGGCAAGTGCGCCGGCTGGATGGCCCGCCGCGGGCCGTCGTGGTGGTCAGGCTTCTTGATGGTTGCGCACACCAGAGCGCCCGTCACCTTCACCGCGAGCTCGAAAGAGATCGCACAATCTTCTTCTTGCTCGTATTGCTGGGCCAACGTCAAAGGCGCGCCCGATGAGGACTGCGCGCCTGAGCTGGCGGCCATCTCGCGCCGACCTGGCGCGAGGGCGAAGCGATGCCAGGCCGCTTCGGTCTCGGCACCCCAATCAAAATTGAGCCCAAACCTAAATACGCATCGTTGTAAAATATACAGCGCGCGTGTTCTAGATGTTGGCATTCACAGTGCGCGCGCGTGGCAATGTGCGTAACATATACTACATGTGAACGTGTGGATACGCATATGTTAGCTTTCTGGCATGGCCAAATCAAGAAACCATGCGCGCTTCTACCCGCGCTCTCTGCAATAGGTGCACGCTGACCTCAACCCGAGAAACCTGCCGACTCGCTCCCACCCGCTCCCGCTCGGCTCCCGCAAGGCTTCTCTGGCGAAGCGCGTTTCCACGAGCTGCCACGCATTTTCCGTTCGTGCTCGCATGACAAAGATGAGCATCGATATCTTTGGATCAGCGAAGCCACTTGGACCTAGAGGCATGCAAGACAGAGAGAGAGAGAGGGAGAGAGAGAAAGAGAGAGAGAATGATAATGGGAACTACCGAAGGATACAGGAAACGAGAAAGGCAATGATAAAGCTGGAGACACACACAAGAACACACACACAAGCCACCTACACAAAGATACCACCCCCACGGAGGAGGGGGCAGCTACCAGCTGCGCGCTGGCGCCACCGCCGCTCCCCCGCGCCCGCTGGCGCATCCGCAGTGCGGCTGCGGGAGGGGCTGCGCCTCAATTCCTGCAGAGGCGGCCTGCAGGAATGTTGCACTTTTGGCGTCTAGTACAAACGCCCGAGCGGCCCGCTTTTTTTTTTTGGGGTGGGTGGCTCTTGCTCACGGTGGATGAGGAGACTATCATCATCCCCAGGTCGTTGCGCGTTCGCCTTCCCTCGACGACGACCAAGGTTCGGTACGACTTCCCACATTTTCTGGACAGTGTTTTCCGGGGGGTGTTCTCGGAGTACGTTCGGTAGCCTCGAATACACGATGTCAGTTCATGGTGCATCGGTCAACAAGGGTATATGTTTTTTCTGCGCGTCGTTCGGGCCGCTCGTCCTGGTGTGAGTCGTTCGGGCCCCTCCTCGCCAGCCCATCTCACAGCAGCAGCCCTCGCGAAGCATGCCGACGGTCGTGTTTTTTCAGGCGTGTGTCCGCTGGTCCCCGCATATCTCCCTTGTTCCTCGTTCCTCCCGCCCCCTTGTACATCCTCCTTGTGGGGGGATGCGGCCGTTTGCTTGCCCTGCAGCGCTGGGCTCGAGACCAGAGGGCGGCCGCGCGCGCGCGCATGGCTTCGGCATCATGGCAGCCGCAGCCGCTCCGCCTCCAGACCCAGGGGGCGCTCGCCCTGCAAACGCGCCTCTGCGGGTCGGGCACGACCGCGAGGCCAACGAATTTGTGGAGTTTTGGCACCAAGAAGACAAAAAGAAAGACCCCGACAGAGTGCTCATGAACCCGCGGAAACTAAAGGGGACAATATTCGGATTCGGGCACGTTATGCGCCGCAGCAGCGGCGCGGCTTGCCATTATGACTCTGGCAGACGCATATGTAAGAAGATTCATTTCTGCTCGCAGTGGCCGTGTCCCAGCGACCATCGTCTGGCGGACGGTTCTGTGGACTGCAGTAAGTGGTCAGACTTGCAAGCGCCCTGGCATTTAGTGCAATGCGCGGGCGGGTGGCCCGCAGGAGCTGGAGCCCCCGCAGCAGCGGAGGCGCCGGCCGAGGCGTGCGAGGTCCCTGCTGAAGCGGCAGCGGAGCCGTGGGTGGGCCCTGCTGAAGGCCCCACAGCAGCGGGGCCGTCAGCGGAGGCGTGCGCGGCCCCTGCTGAAGTGGCAGCGGAGCCGTGCGCGGGCTCTTCTGACGGCCCCGCAGCAGCGGGTGCGTCAGCGGAAGCGTGCGTGGCCCCTCCTGAAGTGGCGGCGGCACCGTGCGTGGGCCCTTCTGAAGGCCCCGCAACAGCGGAGGCGTGCGTGGGTCCTGCCGGCGCGCATGGCGCCGACGCTATCGCCGAGGCCGCTTCCGCAATGGAGGCTGCCCTGAAGGACGCCGCGGCAACAGCAGCCCTCTCAGCAAAGGGGATTGCCCCTGTCGCTTTCCCCCAACCCGCCCCGCTTGCTGTTCGCGACATAGCGGAACCCGTGCTTGCAGGGGCGGAGATTGCTGCAGTGACCGCCTTTGAAAAGACAGCCGCGAATGCAGGCGCTGCGGTTGCCCCGCCCGCGCCTGCAGGGGCACTTTCACAAGAAGGCCAGAGGTGCTTCGAGAAATTGATGAAGTTGTCGCGCAGTATTCGCGGAAGGCCGGGGGGAGGCCGAGAGTGGATAGGGCATTCTGCTTTCGTAATCTTTGCGCTTCTGCGGAAGGTGCGCGTCTACGCATGGGAAGGACGGAACAGAGTCGACCTTTGCAAAGCTGTGTTGCCGCCGTGGAAACTGGAGGAGTTAACCCGCGTGTTGCGCCGTCCCCCGAGATTCGGGGCCTCCGGACTGGGCCCCCGTGTCGGAGGAGTACCCTTTGATTTTATGCAATCATTTTATCGCAGGCGTCTCCACAGACTTTGTGGACATCACGGGAGATGTTTCGACGGTGGACGGTTTCTATTCTGCTCTCGGTGTGTTCGTCGTGTCCACAGTCGCAGACGGGGACTGCGGTTTGGATTGCGTGTTGCGGATGACCCAGGAGGTTTCCACGCGAGAGTCTCGCAGGGAGCTCCGCCAGGACAGTTGCTCTCTCCGACCACCCTGATCCTTCGCTTCCATCTCTGCTGCCCCCACATGCTCTCCCCCTCCTTGTCTCCCCATTTTGCCTTCATGCCTCTCCCATCGCGCCCTTCTCTCCCCTCGTGCCCTCCCCACCGAGTCTCCTCCTCCTCCATGCCCGCCCGCCAGGGCATCGCGGACTACATCGTGCAACGGGTGCGTCTGGCGTGGTTCCTCGACGCGATCGTCCTGGCACAAGAAGTCACGCAGGATGACGTCCAGGAGCTTCGTCGCCTGCAGAGCGCCTTAGACGACGAAGAACTTGTCCCGCAGCCTGGCCACGCCGCCCCTCCGAGAGCACAGGGCGTTGCCGCCGCAGCAGCGGCGGCGCCACCTGAGGACTTGGCCGTGGTGGAAGTCGACGCCGAGGCTGTCTGTCAGGAGCTCGTGCAAGCCATCAAATGGTGGACAGGACTGACAGACGCTGCGTGCGCCCTGGACGTAGCTCGGGAGTTGATGCCCGCAGAGCGGGAGGAGCAGCTCTTGAGGTACAGGAACCGCGGCTGCGAGCGCAAAGCCCCCGCCCAGAACAAGAAGCGCGTGGTGGTCCCGTCGCTCCTGTGCTCGAGGATGGAGATAGCGGGCGCTTTCGACGAGCGCATGCGCTCTTTAGGCTGGACGCCTGGAGACCGCTTTCCGTATGGAGGGGCGCGTTCATTCATGGATGCGTGGGACTGGGGTTCCATGTCCCGTCTCCCTCTCAGGAAGCGCACGCACGTTGTGCGGCGCTGGCACAAGGCTTTTCTGTCGTCGAAATACGCCTCCGCAGTGGCGGAGGCTGTTCGGCATCCGCGGGGACACGAGAAGCAGCACGGGCAGGGGCGCCTCCTGAAGTGGAAAGGGCGGAAACGGATACCACAACAGGGACAGGGCCCAGCTCGAAAATGCCCTTGGCTGCGGCAAGCTCTGTTTGAATGGTGGAGTTCCATTCGGCACAGTGTGGATTGGAAGCTGATCAAAAGTGGAATGCGAAGTACCCACAGAGAGCCAGCGAAGATGGCAAGGTTCACGTGAAGCATGCTCCAGACCAAAGCGTTGGAGCTCATGAGCGAGTACGTCACGCAGCAGCTGCGGATCGGGCAGCGACCCGCCGCCGTGGAGTTGAGGTCGCGCTGGTGGGCCTCCTGGCGCAAGGAATACGGCCTCAGCATGCGGTACCCGAACAGGAGGTACAAGTGCCCGCTGCCCGTCTTGGAAGAGCGCCTCGAGCGAGGCTGGCTGAACGTGTTCAGGGCACGCGCCGCGTGCGTGCTACTCAACGAGGAGGATCCCGAGATGGAGAACTTCGACCAGTCGCCTTTCCACCACAATGAAGCAGGATCAGCTGGCGTGAGGACCCTCGCAGTAGCGGGGGTCGAAGTGCCACTGGTGGAGTGCCACGGCGCGGTGCGGGAGCGGTGGACGGCCAATTTCATGACAATGAGCGACAAGGGTCGACTGCGGAGAGAAGGCCCCCCCACCGATGGAGTGCATGTTCAAGGCGGAGGGGGGAGGAGAGAAGTTGAGGCCGCGCCTGCTCGAACACCTTCGGCGCCGAGGGTTCGGCAGATGGGTGTCGGCGACCACCAGCACCAAGGGGTCTTACCGGACACCGTGCTTGCTCGCGTACCTGGACCGCCACCTCCCTCATCTGCCAGAGCCTCCGCAGCAGCGGGAGTGGAGAATTATGATGGCGGATGATCATGGCCCTCACTTGTCCCCGCTTGTGAGTAAGCTATGTTGGTCTCGAGGGTACGTGTTCATCCCGCACAGGGGGCGGCGTAGCCCCAATCCTCCAAACTGTGGGCACACATCTGAATCAACACGCCAAGCGCGAGTACATGAAGAGAGAAGGAGCCGCGCTGCTGAGAGCCATGAGGCTGGGCCAGTGCGTCCCACAGCTGGACAAGTCAGAATGCATTGACTTGATGGTGGACGTGATGTCCCAAATGAGTCTTCACTTGGCTGCGGCAGACGGGTACTGGGAAACTGGTTTCAAGGCAAATCTGTGGGATGCGGACTTGGACGCGCGCATATGCAAGGAGGCAGGCCATTTCTGGAGAAAGTTGGGGATGCGTAAGAAGGTCGCCGCCGCAGTAGCGGAGGTCAAAGAAGAGGTGCAGGCGGGGCGCTTGAGATGGACTTACAAAGACATCATGCGATTGGTCCTCCCGCACCCTCGACGCGGCCAC
>CAUYUJ010018840.1:95553-133053 GCA_963575745.1 Prorocentrum cordatum
GGGACAGGGAAGGCAGCTGTGCTCGTTCGGAGAGAAGGAGGGGGATGGGTTGGATGAGATGGCAAGAAGCTCGTGGAGGGAGCATGATGCGGATGAGGAGTAGGAGGATCTGTTCGAGACGAGGAGTCCGCTTTCCATAGCCGTTTTCAGGCGGTTCACTTGTGAGGGGGGCCGACACCTAGGACGCGCGCGCCTTCGCAGCAGCGAGGGCTTGCGCACGGCGGCATGAAACGCAAGGCAGAGGACACATGGCGGGAGGTCGCTGTCGGGAAAGCAGCGCGCCAAGATGGCGCGAGCATGGGGGTGCTCTGCGTGACGGGCGGGCTGTGCCGAAGTCGCGAGGGAGCAGCGGGATTTGCTCTGGAATGCGAGGAGCGCTGTGTTGTCTTGGGCGGCGAGGAAAGCCTAGAAGCCTTCGTGTCCGTCGGAAAGCACCGCCTGTGGATGCTCAAGGTGGTCGGTGGTCACAGTGCCGTGAGGGGCGCCTTGAACGAAACAAACTTGTTAGAGCAATTGCATGGGAAGCTTCGCGCTGGAGAAGGATACAACGTGGATGAAGCGGCGACTCCTGTGAAAGAGGCCCCCGCAGCAGCGGGGGTTGCAGCGGGGTCTCCCGCAGCAGCGGGAGAAAAAAGGTCGGGATCCCATGGCGGATCTCCTCGGCACCGTCAAGGCCGCATCGAAAGCGAAGAAAACCAGTGAGAAACAGAGAGGATTTCCTCGAGGCACGCTCTGCAGAGTAACCATGCCGATGTCTCCTAAGCCAGATGAGGCCGACGCGAAAGAGGTTAGTGTGTATGAGAACAGATATGGGCAACTACTCGTTCAGAGTCAGGACCTGCCCTGGCTTCTGCATTACCTGTGCGAGGAGAGCCAGGGCAAAAGCGCCCCCGAACCCAACGACGACGACGAGGACGACGCTTTGGACGAGAAGCGCCCGTGGACCACCAGGTGGTGCCCCTCTGGGATGTGGACACTGGAGGTCAAAGGAGGGCCAATGGCAGGCCGACCATGGGCCTCCAGGATTCAGGATCTGAACGAGGAGAAATGGCCCACAGGCGTGGCGTTGACGGAAGTGACGACGCCCTTGAAACAGTCCACCCGCGCGCAGCAGAAGCAGGTTCTTCTAGCGTTCTTGGGGGGCGTGGTCCAGAAAGCCATCAAGCAGGAAACAAAGAAGCGATGTCCTCGTTATCCGCTCGCTGGCGCGCGCCGCAGCAGCGGCGCGCTGACCGCTACGACGGCTTTTTTATGCAACCAGACTCGGTGTATGCACCGCGCCAGCGGCGCGCTGACCGCTGAGGTGGATGCCTGCGGGTTCCTGTCGACTGGACAGGGGTTAGGGCACGCGCGGGGGATCGCGAGCCTGCGGCTCTCCAGCGCTCGCGCGCTAGAGGACAAAATGAACTCGCGGAATCTGGCGAGGACGGGGCGGAGGGGTTGGGACCAGTAGGAGGGGGAGGGGGAGGGGGAGGAGGAGGAGGAGAAGGAGGAGCAACAGCAGCAGCAACAGCACCCGCAGCAGCACCGACAGGAGGATCATTGCGATGATGCGGCCGTTTGCTTGCCCTGCGGCGCTGGGCTCGAGACAAGAGGGCGGCCGCGTGTGCGCGCGCATGGCTTCGGCATCATGGCCGCCGCAGCCGCTCCGCCCCCAGACCCAGGCGACGCTCGCCCTGCAAACGCGCCTCTGCGGGTCGGGCACGACCGCGAGGTCAACGAATGTGGAGTTTTTATAGCAACAAGACAAAACTAAAGACCCCGACAGAGTGCTCATGAATCCACGGAAACTACAGAGGCCAATATTCGGATTCGGGTAATTACGTTATGCGCCGCAGCAGCGGCGCGGCTTGCCATTATGAATCTGGCAAACGCACATGGAATAATATTCATTTATGCTCGCAGTGGCCGTGGAAAAGCGACCACAAGAAGTGGTTAGGTTTTGGAGTCTGATGAGAAGTAGGAGGATTTGTTCGAGACGAGGAGTCCGCTTTCCATAGCCGTTTTCAGGCGGATCACCAGTGAGGGGAGCTGACACCTAGAACGCGGGCGCCTTCGCAGCAGCGAGGGCTTGCGCGCGGCGGCATGAAACGCAAGGCAGAGGAAACATGGCGGGATGTCGTTATCGGGAAAGCAGCGCGCCAAGATGGCACGAGCATGGGGGTGCTCTGCGCGACGGGCGGGCTGTGCCGAAGTCACGAGGGGGCATCGGGATTTGCTCTGGAATTTGAGGAGCGCTATGTTTCCTTTGGCGGCGAGGAAAGCCTAGAAGCCTTCGCGCCCGTCGGAAAGCACCGCCTGTGCATGCTCAAGGTGGTCCGTGGTCTCAGTGCCGTGAAGGGCGCCTTGAACGAAACGACAATGTTAGAGCAAGTGCTTGGGAAGCTTCGCGTCGGAGAAGGAGACAACGTGGATGAAGCGTCGACCCCTGTGAAAAACGCTTCCGCAGCAGCGGGGGTTGCAGCAGGATCTCCCGCAGCAGCGGGAGAAAAAGGTCGGGATCCCATGGCGGATCTCCTCGGAACCGTGAAGGGCGCATCGAAAGCGAAGAAGGTGGCGGCGCGTCGCCAACCGGAGAAAACCCCTGAGAAACAGAAAATATTGTCTCGAGGCACGCTCTGCCTCTCGCTCCGTGCGGTCGTCTTGGGCGGCGTCGGGCCTCCGCTGACTGATTACATGATGCATATATGTATATCTTGTGTATGTATGGTGTGTCGACGTATATGTATGTATATACGTATATGTGTATATATATATATATGTATGTATATATACACGGTCGCAGGGGCGTGGCCCGCGGCCCAGGGCGGGGCCCGAGACTCTGGGACAGGACACAGGGCCTCATCATCGTAGGATGCTCATCATTCTCATCATCGCTATGATGGGGGGGGAGGAGGGGGGTAAGGGTGGTATCTTTGTGTAGGTGGCTTGTGTGTGTTTCCTGGTTTCTAATTTCCCTCTGCTGTCTCCCTCTCTCTCTCTCTCTCTCTCTCTCTCTCTCTCTCTCTCTCTCTCTCTCTCTCGTTCTTTCTGTCTGTATTAGTTTTTCGTTTGCTTTTGATTGGATTTCAATGAAAGGAGAGCGGAGCCCAGA
This sequence comes from Prorocentrum cordatum, assembly GCA_963575745.1. Taxonomy (NCBI): domain Eukaryota; class Dinophyceae; order Prorocentrales; family Prorocentraceae; genus Prorocentrum; species Prorocentrum cordatum. The sequence continues at coordinate 98,648 of CAUYUJ010018840.1, forward strand.
TCCAGAGGATTTCTATTTGGATTCTAATTAGATTCCAATTGGATTTCAATAGAAATGGGGTGGATTCCGCATCCAGAAGATTCTATTGAAACCCAATGAGATTTCAATAGGATTTCAATCGAAAGAGAACGGGTCCCAGGTCCAGAGGGTTTCTATTTGGATTCTAATTAGATTCCAATTGGAATTCAATAGAAATGGACTGGATTCCGCATCCAGAAGATTCAATTGAAATCAATAAAAACGTTGTGTTTTCCAATAGTTCCAATTATTTCCAATATTTTCCAATAAAAGCGCTGTGTTTTCCAATTTTCTAATGTTTTTTCAAGGTTTCGGGTGCGGCAACGCTGTGTTTTCCAGTTTTTTATTTAAAATTCAATAAAAACGCTGCGTTTTCAAATTATTTCAATGAAAAATCAATAAACACGCTGTGTTTTCCAATCTTTTTAATCGAACATCAATAAGAACGCTGTGTTTTCATTTTTTTTTTTTTATTAAAAACTCCATAAAAACGCTATGTTTTCCAATTATTTTAATGAAACATCAATAAAAACGCTGTGTTTTCCAAACTTTTCATTAAAAACTAAATAAAAAAACGCTGCGTTTTCCAATTATTTTAATGAAAAATGAATTAAAACGCTGTGTTTTCTAATTTTATTCAGCAGAAATCAATAACAACGCTGTGTTTTCCAATTACTTTAATGAAAACTTAATAAAAAAAAGAAACGCTGTGTTTTCCAATCCTTTTCAACTCTTTTTTTTTTTTTTTTTTTTTTTTTTTTTTTTTTTTTATTTATTATATATATTTTATATATATATATATATATATATAATATATATATATATATATATATATATATTTATATATATATATATAATATATATATATATATAAGAAAAACATCAATAAAAACGCTGTGTTTTCCAAATCTTTTAATGAAAAATCAATAAAAACGCTGTGTTTTACCATCTTTTTGAACAAGCATCAATGAAAACATTGTGTTTTCCAATAATTCCAATTATTCCCAATATTTTCTAATAAAAACCTTGTGTTTTCCAATTTTCCAATATTTTTCAAGGTTTTCCAGCAAGGATCGCGCGTCGCCCCGTTGCCGTACCCGAAACCTTGAAAAAACATTGGAAAATTTGAAAACAAAGCGTTTCTATTTGAAAATATGGGAAATAATTCGAATTATTGGAAAACACAGCGTTTTTATTGATTTTTCATTAAAACAATTGGAAAACACAGCGTTTTTATTGATTTTTGTTCAAAAAGATTAGAAAACACAGCGTTTTTATTGATTTTTCATTAAAATAATTGGAACACACAGCGTTTTTATTTAGTTTTTAATGAAAAATTTGGAAAACACAGCGTTTTTATTGATTTTTCATTCAAATAATTGGAAAACATAGCGTTGTCATTTAGTTTCTAATAAAAAATATTAGAAAGATTGGAAAAACACAGCGTGTTTATTGATTTTTCATTGAAATAATTGGAAAACGCAGTGTTTTTATTGATTTTTAAATAAAAATCTGGAAAACACAGCGTTGCCGTACCCGAAACCTTGGAAAACATGGGAAAATTGGAAAACACAGCGTTTTTATTTGAAAATATTGGAAATAATTGGAATTATTGGAAAACGCAGCTTTTTTTTTTTTTTTTTTTTTTTTTTTTTTTTTTTTTTTTTTTTTTTTTAATTTTTTTTTAAAATATTGATTTTCGATTAAAAAGATTGGAAAACAAATCGTTTTCATTGACTTTTGAACAATAATATTGAAAAACACATCGTGTTCATTGATTTTTAGTGTTTTCACATCGAACCCAAGGGAATCTTATAAAACATCCATAAATACATGCAATAATAATTTGTGCGCACGCTTACGCCTTGAAGCGGTTCTAATGCGTTTCCCACATGTTTCCACAATTCTGGCGCATCTGTGGCGCCGCTGTTTTTTCTGGCATTTCGTGTTTTCACACAGAATCCCAAAGAATCTGAATACAAAACCAAAACTACATGAAGTAATGATGTGTTCGCACGTTTACGCCTTCAAGCGTTTCTAATGCGCTTCCCATATGTTCTCACACTCCTCGCGCATTTGTGGTGCCGTTTTTTTTTTCTCGCAAGCATTGCTCTCACACAGAATCCCAAAGAATATTATTAAAATCTGTAAATACATGAAGTAATAGTGTGTGCGCACGATTACGCCTTGAAGCGGTTCTATGCGTTTTCCATATGTTTCCACACTTCTGGCGCATCGGTGGCGCCGCTGTTTTTTCTGGCATTTCGTGCTTTCGCACAGAATCCCAAATAATCTGACTAGAAACAATAAATACATGAAGTAATAGTGTGTTCGCACGTTTACGCCGTCAAGCGTTTCTAATGCGTTTCCCATATGTTTCCACACTTATGGCGCATCTGTGGCGCCGCTGTTTTTTCTCGCATTTATTGATTTACACAGCTCCCCCGAGAGTCTTACCTTCCCTGCGACAAGGCGCAGAGGGCCGCAAATGAAGCCCAAGGGGGCGTGGCAAGAACGGCAGAGAGAGAGAGAGAGAGCGAGAGAAGGAGAGAGAGAGAGAGAGAGAGAGAGAGAGAGAGAGAGAGGGAGAGAGGGAGGCAGGGAGAGAAGAGAGAGGAAGGGATAGGGATGGACATGATTATAAATGATAATGACGATGACGACGAGGAGGGAAGAGGAGGAATACTACTTTTTAGTAGACACACACAAAGCGCAACCGCGCGACCCCAATCAGCGCGGCGACAGTCTAGCACTGGCTCATCGTAGCCTCGGCCGGTAGGGCCGAAGATGCGTTCCGACGAGAAGCTTGCGGAATTCGCAAAGCGAAAACTCCACGTCGTGGTACGTAAGCGGTCCAAGGTTGAGCGTCTCAAGAATGTGACCCAGCCACGGATCTGCATTCAGATCGTCCAGAAGGGCTTCTACGTACGCCACGTACTCCGCCTGCTTCCCCGCCGAAGCCACCGAGCGGTTGATCGGCGGCCCGCGCTTGACGCCGCGAATGGCGTTGAGCGCGTGGGGCACGCCGGGGCCGACCACCCGGTGCTCACCCCAGTCGGTGTGGCCCGGGCAGTGCGCGTCGAGGTCGAGGAGGATCTGGTAGAAGATGAACGACGAGGTCGACGAAAACCCCAGCTCGTCGCAGAGCTCCTGAACCGTCAACCGCTGCACTGCGGACTGGCCGGCGCTGTCGCGTTTGCGACTGTACGCGGCCAGCCGCTTAGCAGTCTCGACGGCTTCTGTGCGCACGTGGTTGCTGATGCGGGTGACGTCACCGCTCGCGCCGTGCGAACCAGTGAGCAACTCTGACGGCTCGGCCCCTCTCAGCAGGAAGGCCGACTGGCAAGCATTTTGGTACGCATGCGGGTCAAAAGTCCGAGGGTCGATCATGTACGCGGCCAGGGAAGAACACTTCGCCCTGGACGTGCCGACCACGCTGCGGTAGAACTGGGGCTCCGTGAGCTGTTTGTAGATCCGAGTGATCGCCCGAAAAGTGTCTGCGTCGTTGACGACCGCACTCGCCGATCAGAGCGAAACCCGCCGAATTGGTGCGTCAAAAGAAACTCGGGCCCAGTCTGGCTGACCAAAGTTTTCCCGAACCGTCGTCTGCTGCGGCGACGTTTCCGGCGTGCGTGCCGCGAAGCGCGTTAGATAGTGGCGGTAGAGGTAGACGGTGAAGACCAGTGTCGGATTTACTTCTTTCGGTACTTTCTGCAAGTATCTACTGGGCCTGCAGTCGGCCAAATACTTGTGCTGGTCATTTGCGCCTCCGTAGCTTGAGGAGAGCGAAGGTAATAAGGAGTAATAGTGAGAGGGAATGAGAGAGAGAGAGAGAGAGAGAGAGAGAGAGAGAGAGAGAGAGGGAGATGGAGGAGAGGGAGGGAGGAATCGAGGCGATCACATTCAGAAGCATAAAAAGATCGACGCAAACGTCCCAAGAGAGTCCCAAGACGGCCCAAGAGGGCCTCAGGACGGCCCAAGAGCGCCCCGATATACCCCCCAATACTGCCCCTCACTGGATCATAAGCATCATCATCACCATCATCACCATCATCATCATCAACATCGTCGTCGTCGTCGCCGTCATTATCATAATCACCCGCATCCTCATCATCATCACCATCATCTTCATCATCATAACCGTCCTCGTCATCGTTCATCACCATATCCATCATCTTCATCATCCTCCTCATCATCCTCATCATCGTTCTCAGGTTGGCCGTCCCTCTCGAATGCGGCCTTCGGTGCCCCTTCGAACGAGGGCCGCCGAGCATGCCGGACTGGCGCGGCGGCGGGACTTGCCGCAGGCAGCTGGATATCACCAGCCATGAAAGATGATATATATATATATATATATATATATATATATATATATATATAGAAAGAGAGAGAAGAGAGAGAGAGAGAGGAGAGAGAGAGAGAGAGAGAGAGAGAGAGAGAGAGAAGAGAGAGAGAGAGAGAGAGAGAGAGAGAGAGAGAGAGAGAGAGAGAGAGAGAGAGAGAGAGAGAGAGAGAGAGAGAGAACGAGAGAGAGAGAGAGAGAGTGAGAGGGAGGGAGAAATCGATGCGATCACACTCAGAAGCATAAGAAGATCGACGCAAACATCCTGAGAGAGTCCCAAGACGGCCCAAGAGGGCCTCAAGACAGCCGAAGAGCGCCCCCATATACCGCCAAAGCTGCCCGTCAAGGGATCCTAATCATCACCATCATCACCGTCATCATCACCATCGTCGTCGTCGTCATCATCATCCTCACCATTATCACCCTCATCATCATCCTCATCATCATCGATGTCATCGTCATTATCATCATCATCACCACCATCATCCTCATCATCATCATAATCCTCGTCATCATCATCGTCCCCCGCATCATCATAACCGTACTCGTCATCATCACCATCATCCTCATCATCATCACCATCTTCACCATCATCCTCGTCATCATCATCACCATCATCATCAAAATAATCGTTATCCTGTTGGCCATCCCTCTCGAACACGGCCTCCGGTGCCCCCTCGAACGAGGACGGCCGAGCATGCTGGACTGGCAAGTTGGCACGACTTGCCGCAAGCAGCTGGGTTTCGCCAGCCAGATATTGCAACGACAGAGGAAAGGATGAGATTATATCTAGAAAGGTGCGGAGAGAAAGGAGAATAATAATGGGGATGAGGGGGGGGGGGGGGTCGACGGACACATGGGAATCACATGAATTTACTGCCGCGATCCCATTTGCGAAACACGTTGTTGTTCTTCCAAAAGTCCGCAACCGCACTGAGGCGAGACTGGCGTGTGCCGGACGCGTTGCCCAGGCTTTTCTGCTGCTCGCTGCGAAACAAGAGTTGTTTGTCGTTCCTCTTATCTACTCCTGACGAGACGGGTGATACCAGGCCCAAACAATACGACGCGACGCCTCTTCGATGCCCTCTGACCTCTTCGTAGGTTTCGTCCGTCGGGGGATTCGTGGCCACTCGCGCGCCATGGCTTTATTCAGCTCGACGCGCAAGCGTCGGCGGCAAGACCAGTAGCTTTCCCCTCCCCTCCATTTGTTTCACTCCTTTTAGGCGTCATTTGCGCAGCATTCTAGGGTAGCTGGTGTCTTCTGCCTAGCGCGAAATATATTTAGCGCGGGAGGCTTATTGCACGCGTAGATCATTCCTCCTCTTGCTCCCCCCCCCTCCGTTCGTCCTCCTCGTCCTCCTCCTCCTTTCCGGCTCTCGCTCACGCGAACAACTGCCCGAATTTTCGCCTCGAGTTTTGACCGCGTTCGCAGGGCAAAGATCCTGTTGGTGACCGTGGTTTGTTTCTCTAGGCAGATGTCGGCAAGCACGCACTTCGCTATGATACGAATTCGGGCTGTTCTCCCGCTCCTCGTCTCGTCCCGCCCTCGTCCTCCTCTCTTCCCCTCCCCTCGCCGGTGCTTTTTTACTTCTGGGATGTTGCTGTAAATGATCTGCTGGTCAGGCCCTGCCGCGCATCGCCAAGGAGTGCAAGTGTTACTCGAGTGTGGTTGCGGTCGCCCCCTCCCGCTTGCCCCCCCTTCTTCTTCCAACGTATTGCCCGAAAAAAAAAACATCCCCGAGCGCGGCGGCGGATTTACGCGGCAGCGCAATTGTATAAAAGTGTTGTTTGTTGCTTGGCTTTCCAAACTTTTTGACGCGTCTTCGAAGGGGGTCCGTGGCTGTGGCGACGTCGATCTCACAGTCATCCTTGTGCGATGCATCGAGGAATGATGGTGAGGAAGATCCCTTGCCGAAGACTCCGAGAAGAATGCGCAAACCTGCGAGGGAAATACTGCGCACGATTTTAATCGACAACCAACGCTCGCGCCCTGATCTTCATCCGTGTCTCACCCTCCTACTCTCTATATGTATATATTTTCGCATGCACCTCCCCGAGGGAGTAGAGCTCAGAAGGGATTAATGCGTCCGTCCGTCTTTGAACAATCTGGCAGTTTCGCTAGGGACGTCCTGACACTTCTGAAACTAGTGGCGCCCCTCACGCAGATCGTGAAGTATAGATCCAAAAGCACATAGGATTTTCAACATGTTCACCTCAAGCCTTCAAAAACACAGTGTAGTTTCAATGATGTTGAGCCCCACTCTGGGATAATGGCCGTGTCGCCTGAGACATCCTCCACAAATCGGGTCTCTACCGAGCCCGCTTCTCAGAGAACGGCCGTTTCGCTCGAGACATCCTCCCCAAATCGAGCCCCGCTCGAACCCGACTCTGAGAAAATCGCTGGTTTCGCTTGAGACCTCCTCCCAGGAGTGCCCAAAGCAGATGCCTCCCATCTTCCCAATCGAGTCGATGCCGCCCAGGACTGACAGCCACCAGATTGAGGTAGATCGTCAAGGACACGTTCCGCTTGAGACATCCTGACATCCTCCAAGAATCCAGCCGTTTTTCAAACACGACTCTTAGAACATATGCCGCTAGGTTGAGGGGCAGCTCGTGAAGGACACGTTCCGCCTGAGCCAGCCTCCTGCAGAAGGCAAGCCCGTGCACAGATCAAAGCTCCGGAAAACAACTGGGGCGTGCCATGTGCATTTATCCCCCAAGGCCTGCACAGCCGATGATACGTCCCACGACGAGCACACGAGGACGAGGGAACAGGAGGACAAAAGGAAGACGAGGAGTCAGATAATATAATGATACAAATATTGCCCGGATTCGTATCATAGCGGAGCGCGAGACTGCCTATGATATATTGCCTCTCGTTCTCTGTAACTATGGAGGATCTCTTCGTGCTCAGCCACATATATGTATATATACACATACGTCGAGATTATTGTATATATGCTTGGTATGCCCGCATCAACAGCCTTACTATCACTACGTGGTTAATTATAGCCTATATTGAGTAAGAGTAGAACGACATCGAACGCAATATTTCCCCATTCCCATTGAGACCGATGTAGGTCATGAAATTGATGTACATCTTTTTGTTGTAAGGAAGCCCCTGGTGATGCTTGCGAGCTGCATCTGAGAACCCAATCACGCGAGGCCCGCGCCGAGTGAAAAAAAGAATACCCAAGCATTGCGAACGCACCTGGGCACGCAGTCAAACCTGAACCATAAATTGGCTACGGACGCACGCGTAAGCACAGGGAAAAGCCAAAGCCGGGCTGTCTCACGGGAGGCAAACCAATAAATTCATGATAGCCGGTGACTGCGTGTTCTCTTATTATCCCTGCAATTTCTTACATGACATCGTTCCGAAACGTTTTTTGTTGCTTCAGGTCTCAGACGATTTGTTGTGCCAGGTGCATGATCGAAACAATATGTCTCAAGAGCCGTTCCAGCAGAATTGTGCGACTCATCAGTCCGTTTGGTGGTTGAGGTTGCGTCCTCAAGTTTTCCTATTATTCCTCATTCCCTGCTTCCTCCTCCTCCTCCTGCTCCTCCGCCTCCTCGCCCCCTGCTCCTCCTCGCCCCCCTCCCGTTTCTCACTTAGCCGAAGAAGCTGAACGTACTCATGTCTCCGCTGCGCCGCTCCCTCATCGCTTCGAATCCCTGCATGCCCAAGAGGCCACTAGATATGTTGACGTTGCAACCTCGCGTTTTGAAGCGCATCCGAACCCATCGAATTGCACCCGCTCCTCGAAAGAAGGGCTTGAACCTAGAAATTCTTACTTATCTTGTAAGTTACTGGGCTGGGGTGCCGCTCTGGCCTGCTTGAGGTGGCCCATCGCCGCCTCGTCGCCGCGTGTCTCCTGGGCCTGAATGCCTCTCTGGGCGGCTTGTGGTGGCCCGTCGTCGCCTCGTCGCCGCCCGTATTGCATCGCATTGCAATCGCATTGCAGTGCAATCGCATGGTGTTGCATTGCATTTCAATCGCGTTGCGTTGTTTTGAACTGCTTTGCATGGTCGAGCATGAACTGCACCACATCGATCGATAACTTAACGTAGATGGTACCACACGGAGCGCTCAACATAGATTACACCACATAGCTTGCACCACGTATATTGTACAATATAGCCACCACCACATAGATTGCATCACATAGCTCGCACAATATAGACTGCATCACCAATTATGCCAGAAAACACATTTAGGGGAACACGTTGGCCAACGTTGAAGTTGTACAGGTCATGTGTTATATATGCACGCATCACATGTAAAATTGCACACGGGGGATTGTTTGTGGCCCATGCGACACGCTTGCGCGCGACACACTATTTTACCGAATAGGAATCCAGATGCTTTTCGTGAGCCGCAACAGCGTCCAATGAGCCCCATAGACAATGAAGCGGCACGCGCTAAGGCCGAAGACCCCGCTCACCCGGCACATGCGCTGTCTTATTTAAAAAGTAACGTTGGCTGCCAGCTCACGAAAGGGACGAACACCACGAGGCGCTCGAAGAAACCTGCCCTGTGCCGTCTTCTGCGGCGCTGGGGCAACATGTTTCGTCATCCGAGTCATCGTAATCAGTTGCATCGGACACGCTCTCCACGTCCGCATGGTAATCTGAATCCATAGCATATCCATCGGAGTTCGAAGCCAAATCGTCGGATAAGCGAATCTCCTCATCGGAGTCCCACACATCGATGACGCCACCCTGGGCCATGGAACAACTGAAGCAGAACGGCGCACCGACTGAGCCCGCGAAGTTCGTCAGGCGGCCGCGCGCGCAGAAACCGGCCATGGCCCTCGGTCGAGGACTGGCGAGCTCTCCGCAGAAAGTCGCGCGGCTCTGAACCTGAAGCGGCCGCGGCCATCGTGTGCGATGTCTGCTGCGCAAGCGGATGGGAGAGCAGGGGCAACTGGGGTCAAACCAACTCCGCCTCAACTGACGAGCGCCACTCTTCCTGGGTTCAAAGCTCCCCAATACGAGTTTCTAACGGGATGAAGTAGGAACAGGTTGGCGACGAGGGCGTCAGGCCCAACAGAATCAACCAGGTCCCCTGCGACCGTCTGGAGGCCAGAACGGATCTGGCCACGCGAACACCAAATCCGTTCCATCTGCCGCGGCAGCTGCGCCCGCCAGGGCGGAAGGCCGCTCGCGCGTGCAGCTGTCCAGAACACAGAACGGATTTGGCAACATGAAGACCAGATCCGTTCCAGCTGCCGTGGCGGCCTCGGGCGGGCCGCGAGATGGCGCCATTCGTTTTCTGTCAACCTCCACTCGCCACCTGGTGCGGCTCAGTCTCCGAAGCGAGATCGGATAGCACCCGCCGCTGCGTCGCTAACCCCAGATCGGTAGCGGCCAGCGCGGAATACGCCCGCGGTTTCACAGGCTGGAGTTAGTGTAATAACCCAACAAAAAGGCAACGATGCCGTGACCTTTGCCAGGCAGAAGCGCTGCAGGCGATCTGCGCTCGCATGGCCCCGGACCCCTCTCACGGGAACCGCGCGTGCGGTGAACTCAAGGCGAACTCAAGACCGCCTGAGCCTCTTGGCGTTGGGCGCAAGGGCGCCCACATCCACAGATGGATTCATCTTGGTGCGAAGCCGCATCCTGTCGGCGATCGACGCATAACCTATGCCACTGCTCGCGCCCCGACTCCGCGAGAGCCTGCAGCATAGACGCATGAAAACTCAAAGATCGAATGCCAAGTTGGATGCACTTTCTAGCGCCATGCTAATCCTGGCGCTCCGAGCGGGGGGCAGCAGCAGGGCATGGATTGGACGTCGACCGCCGATCCTGGGCTTGAACGTCGGGCCGCGCGCAAGCGACGCCAGACTGTTCAGCGCGTGGCGGAGGAGCTCGTGTTCCTCGTGCTGCACAGCGAGCTCTACGCCGTTCGCCATCCACCCGGCGAGCAGTTTCGCCGTCGTGCACACCGCGGCGATCATCCTGGCGTTGCGGGCGGTCTGGCGAACCTGCGCGGATCGGGCTCGCACGCGCCGCGCGCGGTTCGGCCGCGCGCGCGTCCACCGCGCCACCAACTCCCCCGTGGCGCGGTTGAAGCGCGCGCGGCCGATCCAGCGCCGCCGCCAAGCCCGATCTTCCCCGAGCACGATGTTTCGGTAAAAGCTCTTGAGCTGCATGTGCAACGCCTCGTTCTTCACGGTGCCGTACGGGACGTCCGCGTCAGGGTGGCGCGCCGAGAACCTCGACAGATTCATCGAGAATTCCATCTCGCTCGGCTTCGTCGCGTGTGCCGGGCTGCTCAGAACCGTCGATCCACTGGACGTCTTGCGGCCAAGACTACCGTGGAAAGTCTTGCAGAGGGCGGCGACGTCATCGACGAAATGCTGCATGGAGCGGTAAGGCAGCGCGGGGTATCTACAGGAACGGCGCCGCAGCCGCGCGCAGACGTCGGAGGCCTGGTTGCGGGGGGCTCAACGGCGCTGGAAGAGCCGTTCAAATCTCTCCGCGACCGCGGCGCCCGATCGAATGCAACGTCTGCGTCGCCGTTCCAGCCTGTCTCCCTGGATCTTCTGAATCAGCTTCGAGGCCCGTCGCCCCGTCATGTTATCGATGACGTCCTGGAGCGGCGTCAAGGTCACTGGCGCTCGCTGCCCTCGGAAGTAGGTTTTCCCGTCGTCTCCCTTCTGGGTGAACTTGCAGAGGCAGCGCCGAAGCAACATTGAAAGCCCAGTGCGGCGCTCGTTGAAAGCGCTCTCGACCTTCATCGCGACGTGCAGCGGGTCCTTGGATGCGCACTTAACCCGCGGGAATACATCGCCGACGTGCGGGCACAGGACTGCTGGTGCGTCAGAGCAGACCATGAGCACGTCCCTGCGGCCATCGGCGCCAACTGCCTCAGCCAGGGCTTCCTTCTGGTACCTGGCCGCCTCTGACGGGTACGGCTTCACCAGGAGCACGCTGTCCTGGCACTGCACGGTGAGCTGGACGTGAAGCTCCTGGCTCTGCGGGCGCGCGCCCTCGATGGTCCTGTAAGGGGGATTTGATTGTTCTTGCGACTACATCTCGGAAAACTTTTTTTTTTTTTTTTCCCCCCCGACTGCCCCTGCAGATCACGAGGAGCGCATATTACTGCAAATCTGTCAAAAAAATGCTGGCGGGTGGGAGTGAGCTGGGGGGAATGGGATGATCTGTCTTGGGCGCGATCGCTTGGATTCTCCCTCCCATGTCCGCGCCCCGTGAGGCGGCTGGTAGAGAACCGACAGCAACGTCTTGTACGAGCCGTCGATGCCGATCACGGTCTTGTCCGCCGCGCCGCGGCACGCCGCCGACATCCCACGAACGAGCGGGTGCGCGAGCACGCCCTCGGCGAGGGTGTGGAAGATGCGATGGCACTCAGGAAGCAAGTATCTCGTATAATCAGACTTCTCTCCGAGCGAAGACAAGACGCGCTCCCGCGCGCCCTTGGTGGCGGGGTGCAGGAGCGTCGCCAGGAAGTTCACGAGGAACGCGTCGGTGCAGAGGTACTGCGCGCTGATCCTGTGGTAGTGGCGATCGTCCAACCGGAGAACGTATCTCGATTGCCCGTTGCCGTCAAGTAACATCACGAGGTCCCTGTCGAGCCACGTGCCAGACTTCTTCGCCAAGCTGGCTTTCTCCTTTTCCCACGACGGGCTGGCCTCGATCCCGCTCCGCAGGATGCCCGCGCTCCTGCGCAAGAACTGGTCGTCCGCCTCGTCAGGGTCGCACCCGAAGAGAGACGACGCGCGGCCCTGAATGCATCGCCCGTTCCACAGCGCGGAGATCACGCGCGCCTGCTTGTCAGACAAAACTCCAGAAGTGTACTTCTCGTGATAGACCGCCATGTGGTCGAGCAAGCGGCAACGACGGTCGAACGCCTTGACTGGGCACATGGGGCACCTCCACACTCCGTCCTGGAAGCAGCTCGGATCAGGCGGCTGGGCCACGGCGCGATCGCGCCAACACTCCAGCTCGCTGCGGATCACCGCGAGGAGAGGCGGCGGCCAGCGCCCGGCGTGCGCCGCGCCTGCGGCTCCAGCGCCGGCTGCGGCTGGTCTGCGAATCGGCGGCATGCTAGCGGCTGGCGCGCAGGCGCGGTCGGCCGAGGCGCCCTCCCGCCTGGCTTTGACTGGAACGCCTGCAGTAGAGCGATTGCTGCGTCTACCAGGGCTTCATCACGCCCGAGAAACGACAGTTTGAAGTCTCTCGTTTCAACAAACATGGGGCGCCGTCCAAGCTCCATCTGGGTTACTTATGGGTCATGCGCCAAGCCTGACAGTGATCCCGATGTGGACGTGCAGGCGCCCTAACACACCAAGGACAACGATATCATGTGAATGATATACATCACACACCGAAAGCTTGCTAGCCTTCGCTGGAGCGGCGGCGGCAAGCGGTTCTGAAACGGCAGCAGCAAGCAGCATGCAGGCAGTAGCGGCAGCGGCAAAGAATACAGCGCGGGAGACGCCATCGCTCGTTTCTCACCCGCACGAGACCATTGATCCGCAACAATGAGGAAAACGAGTACCTGGACCCCTATCACAAGGTACACGCGAGATGCCTGAAGAAAGACCTACCCCGAGAGCTGCAGAGAAATGCGACTGTGCATTCGCGGATGAGAACAAATAAGCAAACTTGCACTCGGAGCCCAGAACAACTGGTGCGCGCTACTCAGCGGCGCGAGGCCCGGTGACCGAAAGTTGGGCCGACGCGCATCCGGTGGTTCGGCTGCACGCCCTCCGCCTCGGTAGATCGAGTGCGTCGAACGACTCGCTGATCGGGTGCCGCTGCGGAAATGCAGGCCGCTGAACCGAACAAATGCCGATGGACTTACCCTCATGGCAAGAGTTGAACATCGACCACGATCTGACCCATCTTTCCGTGCCCTGTGAAGATCGATCGCCACCGACGAGACCTGATCAGCGATCTCGGCGACCCCGCGGGGCGCAAATCGACGAGGCTCCTGCGTCGAAAACAATGGTGCGATGACGCGGCAGGCCCAAGGACGCCTGCACTACCCTCTCCATGTGGCTCCACGTGGTCGCCCAGGGGACGTCGGCGCGCTCGGCCCAGTCCGGCACGTCCGGCGACCCCATGGACACGACGCACGTGCGATCCTCAGTGGCCGCAGTCACGCGGCATCGCATCGCCTCTGATCCCGCGGTCGGACGACCTTCGGCCATCGGGGAAGGAATCAGATCGATCGCGCGACCTCTTCGATTATCAATCGAATCGCTGGTACAAGGGCGCTGGCACGATCGTTGTGGCCCTCGCACACAACGAAGACCTCGAGGCACATGTACGGCCGGATAATCATTGGGCGAAGCCCAGGGGCGGTCGAACGCCACAGCAGGTATCCGTGGAAATCGAGGGTCGTCTCGAAGTATTCGTAGAAGGCAGGCCAAGCGCACAGCACAATGCGGTCCTGAAGAGAGAGCAGAGGTGGCATGGGAAATTATGCATTTGATGTTTCACGACGCATGTGCTGACAATGGTTTCGTGCGAGAAGAAAGGGGGTGGAGGAAAACAATGATAACGTATGTGTTGTATGGATTCTGTCCTCGCCAGCAGACAAGCGCGCAGACTGGGAGTGGCTCACCCGGCGCCAGGCATCATCTGCCGGCACCACTGCCCCCGGAGCAGCGCTCGACAACAGGGCGTACTCGTACGCCATCACCGAAGACGACGGGCCGGGGCGTTCAGCGATGCGGGCTAGTGCCTGATTCACACAAAACTGCGGAGTATGGTGATTCGGTTGGAAGAGGGGGCAAGCGGCCGACCACGCGGCGAAGCGAGTATGGAACGTGGCGAGGCGCAACAATGCTCTGTTTGGCACTAAGATGGAACGCAGGCAGATCTCGTCTTGGTTTCTACTGAGCCATGCGCCGAGCCTGGCAGCGATTCCGAAGTGGATGTGCAAGCGTTCTACCGCAACAAAAGAAAACGATATCAGGTAAATCCTACACACAAGCTAACCGTCGCTGGAGAGGCGGCGGCAAGCGGCCCCGAAACAGCAAAAGCAAACAGGCAGCAGGCAGGCAGTAGCGGCAGCGGCAAATAAAGCAGCGCGAGGGGCGCCACGTTTGTTTCTCACGTAAACGATACAGCGATACAGTCTCCACGCGCAACAGTCCAAAAACGGGGACCTGGACCCCGTATCACATGGTCCCCGCAAGCTGCTGTACATCGGCTATCCAAAGCAGCTCCTTAGATGCGAAAAATCACGAGCGGTGCGCGGGCGGCGGTGACCAGGTGCCCCCCGACGGACGCGAAGTGGTCCGCCCAGTCGGGGGGCATCCCGTCCAGGTCGCTGGCATGCAAGTAGATCCAGCCAACTACCACCTTCGGTAACATCCGCAGCAAGTTGCTCCATACCTGCGGTGGCACCGTCGAAGCGCTCGCATCGGCAGCGCAGCCGAGTCACTCCTCGGTCGCCGTGCCGACCGCGCATCGGCCAGATGCCGCGTTCGAGGCCGGAGCGGCGCTCCGAGGAGCGACTCGCGTGAGCCGCCGATGCGAGCGCTTCGACAGCAAGCCGGGCGCCTCCGAGGACATCCAACCGAGGTTCGACGCAACCAGCACCCACGAGGCGAGGTGCTGGTCGGACAGCCACTTGCTCGCCTTGGTGCGAGGGCAACGAAGCTAGGCGCGAAACCGACGTCGACCATCGATGGGGCGACACGGCACACGAAATGCAATCGTGAGATTTCATTGCGTTACCCAAAAAATCATGACACCGATCGCTCGTGGGTCCCAACTCTCCGATCGAATTGGCGACTGGGCTATAGACCAGGGCGGTGCCGCGGACGTCAACGGGCATCCACGCTCGAGCATCCGTGGATGGCACGTGGATGCAGAAGAGCCCATTCAGCACGACATTGGGGGCGGCCATAGTGGCTGCAAGCGGGAAGAAAGGCGGGGAAAGTGGTTGCGTCCTGTCAGGAAGCCTGGGGCAGAACGCCTGCAGGTCGATAAGCGAACGGACTGGGCGAGCCCGGTGCGTTGGGGGAACGCTCGGCGAGCCGATCGGCCGCGACGGGAGAGGAGGGGGAGTGCGGCAGGGAGACATGCGATTTCGACGAGCAGAACAACGCCTCATCGCGGATAGAACGGATTTGGCATCATGGGCACCGAATCCGTTCCGCAAGGTTTTAAGGTTTACGTTCGGACTACTGCATTCGAACGCGCGGCGACTCGTTCACAGCCCAGCCGGGCGCCAGCCAAAACGAATTTCGAGCTCAACGAGCAGGGCGAACAAATGCAGAACGGATTTGGCAATGCAAAGACCAAATCCGTTCCGTGTGTTCTAGGGATCCCTTTCGGACGCTTCGTTTCGATGCAGTTGGGTCGGGTTTGGCAACGTGAGTGGCAAATCCGATCCGCGTGCCCCAGCGGTCACGTTCGCACGACTGCATTCGAAATTCCAGATGAATCGCCCACGGCCCAGCCGAGCGCCAATCAAAACCAAATTCGGGCCCAACGAGCAGTGCAACAATTCATCGAATGCGTAACGGATTTGGCAATTCAAGGGCCAAATCCGTTCCATGAGCTCCAGCGATCACTTTGGGGCCCTCGGTTCCGATGCAGATGGAACGGATTTGGCAACATGAGGGCCAAATCCGTTCCACGTGCTCGGAACACTAATTTCGAACCTGCGCAGACGACCACGCGGCGAACTGATTGCGGCCCAGGAGGGGGTTGTCAGTGAGACACTCAACTCCAACAAGAAAGACAACTACTCGTCGCAGAACTGTGGCTTCGGCAACATGCGAGGCGCATCCGCTCCGCGTGCTCGAGCGATCACTTTCGAACTCCATGCGACGCCCCCCGCATGGAGCATCCCCTCCCTCTGCTGCTCGCCCGCCCCGCGCGCCAGCCGTCGCTCGGGCCTGACTGATGCCCGCGCGACACTGGCGTCGCCCCTGGAAAATGGTTACCTAGACAGGCCAGCCGCGCAATCGCGGCGAGCGCGATAGCTGCTGCTCGGCAGCAGGGCGGCTCGACCCCGCGCTCAGCACGCGCCCCGCCCCTTCACCAGTCAATCTACACGCATTTTTCGCTGAGCTAGTCGACGATGTCGTCACCCCCCTGATTCTGCGACGCGTAGCTGGCCGCGGCGTCGGCGTCGTCGCCCGCGCGCATCTTCTTGCTCTGCCCGCTCGGCGACGAGATGTCGTTCAAGTCGATCTCAGCGTTCTCTGCGGACTGGCCCGAGAGGGAACGCGCGAACGCACGCCTCCGCTGCGGCGGGGGTGGTGAAGGTATCTCCTGCTTCACACTCGCGCCGGCGGCGGCAGCGCTGCTGGCCGAGCCACTCCCAGACCACAGCTTCCTCTTGAAAAGCTCGGATTCCTCTGCCTCCATCTGGGTTCTGGTGGCCAGAGGGATGAGCTCGCCAGTCTTCTTCCAGCGCTTCAAGATCTTAAGTGCCTCGTCAGTTATGAGCTTCGGCGTCTTGAGCTCGTAGCGCTCGATCTTGACCTCGTCGCCGACTCCAGCGGGGCGCACGTAGAACGACTTCTCCGTGTTCACGTATACTTGGACGCGTCGCAATACGGCATCAATGTCAGGCTGGCTCATTTCCACGTGGAACGCAGGCCGGATCATCTTGCTGAAAACCTCGTAGCTAATGCCAGTGTACCCGAAGCCCGCCGACTGCGGATACCTCGCGGAAAACAGATTTCTCTGCTGAAGGGTTCTCCCCAGAGCCGCGTCTGCGAGTCTTGCGATCGCCGCTGGCCACAGGATCTGGCCCGCCGAAAGCTGGGGTTCACATCCCAGCGACGATCGCAAGCACGCTCGACCAGGCTCCAGTGAGAGGGGGCAGAGAAACTTGATTTCCGAAATGGCAACTCCGACCTCTGACCGTCGAGGGTGATGTGGGGCTCTGCCGCCAGGTCCACCTTATTGTCCCCCGCGCTGCGGTGCTCCTTGCCGTCGAACTTGGTGCTCGAATACCTTTCCGTTGTCATCTGAGACTTTTTCTTCTTATCGAAGAAGGCCTTTATCTTTCTCGGAGGCATTCGGTCCAGATCGCCATCGTCGAACATGGTAGAGATGTGCGGTTGGCCAGCGTCCTCGCGGAAATGGTCGAAGTCTGTGGAGGAGCGAACGCCGGCCGTCGCGCTGACGAGGTCCAGCTCGAAGATGCGGTAGCGCGCCATGGCGAAACCGACGATGTACTGCACGCTGGACTTGCCGCTCCCGCCGATTCCAAGCCACAACTGCGCATCCTCGTCCCATTTGTCCATGTGCTGTTCGAGGATGGGCTGAAGCCATGGCTGGATATGGCACCAGAACAACGGATACTCCTCCTCAGGCGCTGCCTGGGCGTCCGCGTCCTTCAGGTCCTTGATGGCAGCGAGGACGCGGCCGACGTTCCAGCCGAAGATCGGAGATTCCTCCCTCTGCGTCTCTGTGTCGACCCAGCGGCGCATCTTGCAACCTCTTTTGGTAAAGAAGTGCTTGTTCTTCTCGATGAAGTCGTAGCCGTCGGAGATCTGCTGCGGCGTTTCCAGGTTGTCACAACGCTTGCCAGACTTCGTCTTGAAGGTATGGTACGTAACCTGGAAGCCGCCCATGCGCTGGAACAGGTAGATGAAAGCTAGCGGCCCAACTCTCTTGTTTGCCCCGAAATTCACCAAGATTGCATCTCCCTGGCACACGCGCCGTGCAACTTCGAGAGGGGGCTTCCCGTCGAACACGAAGTGCTTGAACACCTCAACCTTGTTGTTTTCGGCTGGAAGAATGCACAAGTTCATGTGGAAGTTGAATGCTATCACGGCCTTCGGGCTGAGAACGCCTGGGAGTTGGAGATACTCGTGGTTCTGCATCAGACCCAACACGGCGACCCTGTCGAACATGTCATCGACGTTCAAGCAAACGTCGACAAGGTGCGTTACGGTCAGCGTGCCAGGCTTTGAACGCGAAGTGAGCTCGTCCATGAGCGGCAAGTGCGCCGGCTGGATGGCCCGCCGCGGGCCGTCGTGGTGGTCAGGCTTCTTGATGGTTGCGCACACCAGAGCGCCCGTCACCTTCACCGCGAGCTCGAAAGAGATCGCACAATCTTCTTCTTGCTCGTATTGCTGGGCCAACGTCAAAGGCGCGCCCGATGAGGACTGCGCGCCTGAGCTGGCGGCCATCTCGCGCCGACCTGGCGCGAGGGCGAAGCGATGCCAGGCCGCTTCGGTCTCGGCACCCCAATCAAAATTGAGCCCAAACCTAAATACGCATCGTTGTAAAATATACAGCGCGCGTGTTCTAGATGTTGGCATTCACAGTGCGCGCGCGTGGCAATGTGCGTAACATATACTACATGTGAACGTGTGGATACGCATATGTTAGCTTTCTGGCATGGCCAAATCAAGAAACCATGCGCGCTTCTACCCGCGCTCTCTGCAATAGGTGCACGCTGACCTCAACCCGAGAAACCTGCCGACTCGCTCCCACCCGCTCCCGCTCGGCTCCCGCAAGGCTTCTCTGGCGAAGCGCGTTTCCACGAGCTGCCACGCATTTTCCGTTCGTGCTCGCATGACAAAGATGAGCATCGATATCTTTGGATCAGCGAAGCCACTTGGACCTAGAGGCATGCAAGACAGAGAGAGAGAGAGGGAGAGAGAGAAAGAGAGAGAGAATGATAATGGGAACTACCGAAGGATACAGGAAACGAGAAAGGCAATGATAAAGCTGGAGACACACACAAGAACACACACACAAGCCACCTACACAAAGATACCACCCCCACGGAGGAGGGGGCAGCTACCAGCTGCGCGCTGGCGCCACCGCCGCTCCCCCGCGCCCGCTGGCGCATCCGCAGTGCGGCTGCGGGAGGGGCTGCGCCTCAATTCCTGCAGAGGCGGCCTGCAGGAATGTTGCACTTTTGGCGTCTAGTACAAACGCCCGAGCGGCCCGCTTTTTTTGGGGGGGGGCTCTTGCTTCACGGTGGAAGAGGAGACTATCATCATCCCCCGTGCCGCGTTCGCCTTCCCTCGACGACGATGTCGACGACTTCCCACATTCTGGCCTTGTTTTCTGGGGGGTGTTCTCGGAGTCGTTCGGGGCGTTCGTTCGTGTGTGCATGCTTCTGAGTTTTCTGCGCGTCGTTCGGGCCGCTCGTCCTGGTGTGAGTCGTTCGGGCCCCTCCTCACCAGCCCATCTCACAGCAGCAACCCTCGCGAAGCATGCCGACGGTCGTGTTTTTTCAGGCGTGTGTCCGCTGGTCCCCGCATATCTCCCTTGTTCCTCGTTCCTCCCGCCCCCTTGTACATCCTCCTTGTGGGGGGATGCGGCCGTTTGCTTGCCCTGCAGCGCTGGGCTCGAGACCAGAGGGCGGCCGCGTGTGCGCGCGCATGGCTTCGGCATCATGGCAGCCGCAGCCGCTCCGCCTCCAGACCCAGGAGACGCTCGCCCTGCAAACGCGCCTCTGCGGGTCGGGCACGACCGCGATGCCAGCGAATTTGTGGAGTTTTGGTGCCAAGAAGACAAAAAGAAAGACCCCGACAGAGTGCTCATGAACCCGCGGAAACTAAAGGGGACAATATTCGGATTCGGGTACGTTATGCGCCGCAGCAGCGGCGCGGCTTGCCATTATGACTCATTTCTGCTCGCAGTGGCCGTGTCCCAGCGACCATCGTCTGGCGGACGGTTCTGTGGACTACAGTAAGTGGTCAGACTTGCAAGCGCCCTGGCATTTAGTGCAATGCGCGGGCGGGTGGCCCGCAGGAGCTGGAGCCCCCGCAGCAGCGGAGGCGCCGGCCGAGGCGTGCGAGGTCCCTGCTGAAGCGGCAGCGGAGCCGTCGGTGGGCCCTGCTGAAGGCCCCGCAGCAGCGGGGCCGTCAGCGGAGGCGTGCGTGGCCCCTGCTGAAGTGGCAGCGGAGCCGTACGTGGGCTCTTCTGACGGCCCCGCAGCAGCGGGTGCGTCAGCGGAAGCGTGCGTGCCTCCTCCTGAAGTGGCGGCGGCACCGTGCGCGTGCCCTTCTGCAGAGCCCGCAACAGCGGAGGCGTCCGTAGGTCCTGCTGGCGCGCATGGCGCCGACGCAATCGCCGAGGCCGCTTCCGCAGTGGAGGCTGCCCTGAAGGACTCCGCGGCAACAGCAGCTCTCTCAGCAAAGGAGGTTGCCCCTGTCGCTTTCCCCCAACCCGCCCCGCTTGCTGTTCGCGACATAGCGGAACCCGTGCTTCCAGGGGCGGAAGTTGCTGCAGTGACCGCCTGTGAACAGACAGCCGCGACAGCAGGCGCTGCGGTTGCCCCTGCAGGCGCCCCCGCAGCAGCGGGGGCGCCTGCAGGGGCACTTTCAGAACAAGGCCAGAGGTGCTTCGAGAAATTGATGAAGTTGTCGCGCAGTATTCGCGGAAGGCCGGGGGGAGGCCGAGAGTGGATAGGGTATTCTGCTTTCGTAATCTTTGCGCTTCTGCGGAAGGTGCGCGTCTACGTGTGGGAAGGACGGAACAGAGTCGACCTTTGCAAAGCTGTCTTGCCGCCGTGGAAACTAGAGGAGTTAACCCGCGAGCCTGCGGTGGACGCGATCGCGTGTTGCGCCGTCCCCCGAGAATCGGGGCCACCGGACTGGGCCCCCGTGTCGGAGGAGTATCCTTTGTTTCTATGCAATCATTTTATCGCAGGCGTCTCCACCGACTTTGTGGATTTCACGGGAGATGCTTCGACGGTGGACGGTTTCTATTCGGCTCTCGGTGTGTTCGTCGTGTCCACAGTCGCAGACGGGGACTGCGGTTTGGATTGCATGTTGCGGATGACCCAGGAGGTTTCCACGCGAGAGTCTCGCAGGGAGCTCCGCCAGGGCAGTTGCTCTCTCCGACCGCCCTGATCCTTCGCTTCCATCTCTGCTGCCCCCACATGCTCTCCCCCTCCTTGTCTCCCCATTTTGCCTTCATGCCTCTCCCATCGCGCCCTTCTCTCCCCTCGTGCCCTCCCCACCGAGTCTCCTCCTCCTCCATGCCCGCCCGCCAGGGCATCGCGGACTACATCGTGCAACGGGTGCGTCTGGCGTGGTTCCTCGACGCGATCGTCCTGGCACAAGAAGTCACGCAGGATGACGTCCAGGAGCTTCGTCGCCTGCAGAGCGCCTTAGACGACGAAGAACTTGTCCCGCAGCCTGGCCACGCCGCCCCTCCGAGAGCACAGGGCGTTGCCGCCGCAGCAGCGGCGGCGCCGCCTGAGGACTTGGCAGTGGTGGAAGTCGACGCCGAGGCTGTCTGTCAGGAGCTCGTGCAAGCCATCCAATGGTGGACAGGACTGACAGACGCTGCGTGCGCCCTGGACGTAGCTCGGGAGTTGATGCCCGCAGAGCGGGGGGAGCAGCTCTTGAGGTGCAGGAACCGCGGCTGCGAGCGCAAAGCCCCCGCCCAGAACAAGAAGCGCGTGGTGGTCCCGTCGCTCCTGTGCTCGAGGATGGAGATAGCGGGTGCTTTCGACGAGCACATGCGCTCTTTAGGCTGGACGCCTGGAGACCGCTTTCCGTATGGAGGGGCGCGTTCATTCATGGATGCGTGGGACTGGGGTTCCATGTCCCGTCTCCCTCTCAGGAAGCGCACGCACGTTGTGCGGCGCTGGCACAAGGCTTTTCTGTCGTCGAAATACGCCTCCGCAGTGGCGGAGGCTGTTCGGCATCCGCGGGGACACGAGAAGCAGCACGGGCAGGGGCGCCTCCTGAAGTGGAAAGGGCGGAAAAGGATACCACAACAGGGACAGGGCCCAGCTCGAAAATGCCCTTGGCTGCGGCAAGCTCTGTTTGAATGGTGGAGTTCCATTCGGCACAGTGTGGATTGGAAGATGATCAAAAGTGGAATGCGAAGTACCCAAAGAGAGCCAGCGAAGATAGCAAGGTTCACGCAAAGCATGCTCCAGACCAAAGCGTTGGAGCTCATGAGCGAGTACGTCACGCAGCAGCTGCGGATCGGGCAGCGACCCGCCGCCGTGGAGTTGAGGTCGCGCTGGTGGGCCTCCTGGCGCAAGGAATACGGCCTCAGCATGCGGTACCCGAACAGGAAGTACAAGTGCCCGCTGCCCGTCTTGGAAGAGCGCCTCGAGCGAGGCTGGCTGAACGTGTTTAGGGTGCGCGCCGCGTGCGTGCTACTCAACGAGCAGGATCCCGAGATGGAGAACTTCGACCAGTCGCCTTTCCACCACAATGAAACAGGATCAGCTGGCGTGAGGACCCTCGCAGTAGCGGGGGTCGAAGTGCCACTGGTGGAGTGCCACGGCGCGGTGCGGGAGCGGTGGACGGCCAATTTCATGACAATGAGCGACAAGGATCGACTGCGGAGAGAAGGCCCCCCACCGATGGAGTGCATGTTCAAGGCGGAGGGGGGAGGAGAGAAGTTGAGGCCGCGCCTGCTCGAACACCTTCGGCGCCGAGGGTTCGGCAGATGGGTGTCGGCGACCACCAGCACCAAGGGGTCTTACCGGACACCGTGCGTGCTCGCGTACCTGGACCGCCACCTCCCTCATCTGCCAGAGCCTCCGCAGCAGCGGGAGTGGAGAATTATGATGGCGGATGATCATGGCCCTCACTTGTCCCCGCTTGTGAGTAAGCTATGTTGGTCTCGAGGGTACGTGTTCATCCCGCACGGGGGCGGCGTAGCCCCAATCCTCCAAACTGTGGGCACACATCTGAATCAACACGCCAAGCGCGAGTACATGAAGAGAGAAGGAGCCGCGCTGCTGAGAGCCATGAGGCTGGGCCAGTGCGTCCCACAGCTGGACAAGTTAGAATGCATTGACTTGATGGTGGAAGTGATGTCCCAAATGAGTCTTCACTTGGCTGCGGCAGACGGGTACTGGGAAACTGGTTTCAAGGCAAATCTGTGGGATGCGGACTTGGACGCGCGCATATGCAAGGAGGCAGGCCATTTCTGGAGAAAGTTGGGGATGCGTGAGAAGGTCGCCGCCGCAGTAGCGGAGGTCGAAGAAGAGGTACAGGCGGGGCGCTTGAGATGGACTTACAAAGACATCATGCGATTGGTCCTCCCGCGCCCTCGACGCGGCCACTGCGACGACGTGTTCGCAAACCTTGGAGACGACGCGGCTCTGGACGAGGGCGACAAGATTTGGCATGGCATGGGGGGGGCGGAAGACGCAGCCGAGGGTCTCCGCAGCAGCGGGGGCACTGAGGGTGGCAATTCCGTCGACGCCCTCGAAGGAGATGAAGATGATGGGAGCGAGGACGACGACGGGTGGAGCGCCGCTGGCGAGTTTGACTACGAATGGGCCAATCAAAGTCTCACCGCAGCAGCGGCGGGGGAGAGCGCGCTGGAGGCACCGCCTGGCCTGTCGACGTCTCGTATGGAAACTGCGGAGCAGACGTCTGAATTGATGAGAACGTATTCGTCGATCGCTGAGGAGTTGCGCAGCTGGGGCGACATCGCGGGGGCCACGTTCATGGAGACGCAATTACGGAAAGAACGGAGGCGAGTGCGTGAAGTGTCGAAGGAAGATCCTGGGGTTCAGCGGGCCCTCGCAGCATACGAGGACGCCCGCGAGGCGACGCTCAGAAACGAGAAACGACAGCGGGATGTCGAGGCGCGGCGCAGAGAAGAGCTAACCCGCCTGGGGGGCGACGTAAAGAAAGCGCGCAAGCTGCTGAGGACACAGCAAGCCAAACTCTTAGACGCAGAGGCAGCCATAGATATCAAACACAGGATGAAGCATGTCGGGTTATCCGAGCTGGGCGCGGGCCTTCGCAGCTGCGGAGGCGCGGCGGGTCGAACGTCGAGGTGCGACGCGCTGAATCGCCTTGCGATTTTGGGTTCTGGGCTTTCTGCAGCTCAGCGGTCAGATTTTGATTGGTTTCGGCGGGAATGGGACGCCGCTGGCATGGGGGACTTCGGTGGAAAGTGGCCGGAGACGTTTGCCACATGGTTGCAGAACGTCATAGACGAGTACTTGGGGGGCAACCCGAGAGCTTTCAGCATGTTTGTGCACAGTGAGACGCGACGCCGTCTGTCTGGCTCCCTGGCGCTTGCGCCCCCTGCAGCTGGGGGCCTCTGAGAGGCGCGGCCCGCCGCAGCAGCGGCGAGGCGCGGGGTGTGAGTTCGGGCAGCAGCCACTGCTCTTCCACCTGCCTGCGACTGAGGTGCCGCGTGCGCGCGCGGACGTAGCGCAGGCCCTGCGCAGAAGAAACAGGGAGGAGGGGGGACGGGGGAGGAGGTGAGAGGAGGGGGAGAGCAGGCAGGGGGAGAAAACCACGCGGGTGTCGATCACTCCGCCCCTCCTCCTGCTCTCCCCCCTCCTTCTCCCTGATCTCTCCTGGTCATTATATCATTCCTCTCTCTATCCCTCTCTCTCTCTCTCTCGTTATCGTCGTCCGTCTCTCTCTCTCTCTCTCTCTCTCTCTCTCTCTCTCTCTCTCTCTCTCTCTCTCTCTCTCTCTCTCTCACTATCTCCCTGTCTCTCCCTCTCTCTCTCTCTCTCTCTCTCTCTCTCTCTGCCCGCCCTTTCCTTCCCTATCCGCCCCGTCTTCCTCCTCTTCGCCCCGTCCCCCTCCTTCCACCGCCGTTTCGGCCCCAGGAGTTCGGCTCTGACGGCCGCCCCCCCTGCAACGCGGGGGCAGGGAGCGATGGCCGCGGCCGCCAGCAGCAGCAGCAGCCCATTGGGCCCCGCAGCAGCGGGGCCTCGGGGCCGACTGTCGGCAGTGTTCACAGCGAAGTCTGGGAAGGTTTGGCGACCTGTGGGTGGTCAGGCAGAACCCTGGAAGGGTCCTTGGGCCCTTGTGCCAGAGGGCGCCCCCGCAGCAGCGGGGGCTGCGCCGCCTGGCGTTTCAAGCCCAGCAGCGGCGGCGCGACCAGAAGTTTCTACGATGCGCACCCGCCCAGGCGACTCCGTGGTGGGTCCGAGCGATGACGAAGCGCCTCAGGAATTTAGGGGCTGCAAGCCGCCCGACGACGTCGAGCGGCGCAACTGCGTTCTTCGCGACACCGTCCCGCCGAAGATATTCTGCGAAAGAAGAGCGGCTGACGTGAACAGGCCACGGAACGACAACGTGGGCAACCTTTCCGTCCTGTTCGGGAACTGGGGCCCCATGCCGAGCGAGACCAACCGCGCGGACCAGCGGCGGAGACTTGAGTTGCAGCTGCGGCATTGCCCTGCTCTCGTGGCGTGCTTTGCGGAATGTGAGGAGCAGACGGAGTCAATCCTACAGCGGCCAGGGAAACCACCGCCGCTGCAGGCGGACGCCCCCGCAGCAGCGGGGGCGTTAGCAGCGGAGGGCCAAAGCAGCAGCAGCGGTGGGCCTTTTGTCGCCCCCGCAGCAGCGATGGCGACAGCAAGAGGAAGTCGTGCTTCGAGTGTTGGCGATTGCCAACAGCTCCAGAATCGACCAGAGTACGAATACTTGACCCTGCGCGGGCGTGAGGGCAAGTCCTTGTGCATCGCTGCGCGCGCAAATCTGTGTTACGAAATGCGGCTGCCCCACTGGGAAAGGAGTGTCGACGGCTACTACAAAACAGCAAGAGGGCGCAAGATGGAAGCGTTCTCGAGGATCATGGTGGTTGAGATCTTACTTCGATCAAACCTACGCCCACTTCGGCTCGAAAGTGCGGGTGTGCGCGGTGCACCTCCACCGAGACACGGCGAAAAATTCCAAAGGCTCCAACGAGGCTCACAAGACGTGGTGGCGGAGGTTGGCGACCATCTTGCAGGACAACAGCGTTGACATCCTTTGTGGGGATTTCAACATGGCGCTCGCGCAGACGCTGCCGAGTCTTCGGGGTCTAGGCATGCGATTGGAGACGGCAGCAGCGTACTTCTGGCGCGGATTGGACGGCACTCCGTGTTTGGACAGCTGCGGCATCTTCGTTCTCAACAGGCCTGGCGAGTACACCCCGTGCTGGCCGCTGAGCGCCGTGCACGACAGAAACGAGGCGGGGTTGCTCTTCGCACGCAAGTCGGTGATCGGTGAGATCGGGTACCGTAACAGAAGCAAGGCAGAGGCCCCCGCAGCAGCGGGGGCCTCCACCAGCCCATCATCGGAGCCGGCGTACTGGCACCACAGCCAGAACGGAGGCCCTGGGATGCATTACTCTTGCTACTACCCGAAAAAAGACGCCCGCGAGCACCTCCAGGATTTACTGACTCAGTCAGAGGAATGCCAACGCAAGATCCAAGAGAAGGAGCGTGAGAAACTGAGGCGCGCCGAGGCTGAGGCTAGAGGGGACCGCCGCTTCTCTAGTAATCGCGAGGTGACCCTCTTCCGCGCGTTGCAGAAGACGTTCCCGCCAGAGACCGTGGAGGTGGGGGGGCGCTGGCACGGCGGCGCCCACTACCCTCTCCTGTTCCAAATGCGCATGGCCAGCGTGCGTTCGCAGGGGAGGAAGCAGGAGAGAGCCAAAGAGAAGAAGGACAGGCGCGCCCAGAAACAGCTGGCAGCTGCGCTCAGGGCGCCGCTGCCGCCCGAGCAGCACGGACCCGAGCGCCAAGCACCAGAGCAGCGCAGCGAGAGGGGCGAGCAAGACGAGCGCGCCCGACAGGCGTGGCGCCCACCAAGATGGGCAGACGAAAACGCGGACGACGGCCGCGACAGGCCCGCGGCTGGCGATGGAAGGTCGCGGCGGGGGGTTGAAAGGGGGAGGGGGGGAGAGGGAGGGTGGGGCACGGGGAGGGCAGGAGGGAGGAGAGGGAATGAGGAATAGGCTGAGCAGGACGAGGGATGACATAAGGAAATGAGTGTCGGGAAGGGGCGGGAGTTGACAGGGAGGGGATAACTATAGAAATAATTACTTATCACCCCCAAGGTGGCAGCCGACCCCGCAGTGCCCATCTCCAGGGCCTGCGCCGCTGGAGCAGCGAGGGCAGCGCGGCGCCGCCAGCTACATCTCGGACGCGATCGCTGCCCTCGGCCACGAGCCGCCAGAGCCCCCGCAGCAGCGGAGGCCACAGGCGCCACGGCAGCAACCAACAGACGGGGAGTGGCGCAGGGATGAGTGGTGGCGCGCCAAGGAGGGCGAGGAGCGCGAGTGGCAACGGCCGAGCGGCGAGGCTTCCTCGCTGCAGGACCGCATGGTCGACTCCGCCTGGCGCGACATGCAAGTTGCATTCGGCAGCGACCAACGCCCCAGTGACTGGTGGAGCAGCCACAGTGGGTGGAGTAGCGGCCAGGGGCACTGGGAGGCCACGACTTGGAGGTGGGTCGAACACCCCCCCGAAACCAATCCCTGGGAAAAACTTAGCTGAACCATCGCACAGGAGCCGCCCCTCCGCAGCAGCGGAGGGAGGCCTCATCGGCCGAACGTCGACCCTCCGCAGCAGCGGAGGCCTTGCCAATGCATCGTGAGCGGCGGCGACTCGCGCGCGCCGTCGTGCTCGGCGACCGCTGCCCGAGCGGAGAAGGAAAAAGAAACGGTGCTTTCATCGGTGCTGTCGTTGCCTCCTCTCCTTCATCGTTTTCTTCTCCCTCCCCCTCCAATCCCCCATCCCGCCATCACATTTTATCGTCTCCAATCGTATCGGGAGCTCCCGTGGCAGAAGAGCACCCAGAACGAGGTCCTCCGTGACAGAGGGGGGGCATCTTAGACCCCCTCTGTGACAGAGGGGGGGCATCTTAGACCCCCTCTGTGACAGAGGGGGGGCCAAAAAACAAATGATCACTTTAATGCGGCTTCTGGATTGCCCGACCCGACCCCTTCAAAAACGTGGAACTCGCCCGAGAAGCCCGGTGGGCAGCGCCATGTGCGCTCCTTATGTCATTCGGCGGTTTTCGCGCCCTCGCCCGCTCCGTCGCCCCGAGACGGCCTGCGAGGGCTTCCAAACAATTCGGGGTTGCCCCGAGATTCCCCCGAAACAGCACCGTGGCTTTTGACCGCCCAACGGGCCCCCCAGATGGCCCAGGACATCCGTCCATGGGCCCCGGGGGGCGCCGAGGCGTTTCCGAGACCGCTGCCCAGATGCGCCTACCCAAGCAGCCTTCCAATGCGCCGGGTGGCCCGACAGCACCATCGCGCCGGACGGCTCAAAACAATCCCGGCGTGGCCCAAAAGATCGCCGAATATTCCCTTGAAGGCCCGCCGAAGGCCCCTCCGCAGCATTCCCCTGGCGGCGCCCGCGCCGGCATGGGGGCGACTGCTCCCGCCCCGTTGAAATCCCGCCCGGCCCCGTCGCGCCCCGCCGGAGCCCTGAAAATCTCCCGGGGCCTCGCGCCGCCTCCGACGCCGATGAAGAACCCCCCCGCCCCTCCCCGCGTCTCCGAGCCAGCGCGGGGCAATGCGGCGACTCTCCGTTCCCAGCCGCTCTACGCCGCGAAGCAAGAACCGCTGCTAATCCGATCGCGCGCGACCCCCCCGCGGACGGCGCAAAAGCGGATGGGGGGGCGCGTGTCGGAGCATGCGAAAGTGCCCAGCAGATGCTGGGCAAGACCAGCCCGCTTGCAACGCGAGCCGATTTTGACGCGCGTTCGCCCCCCTGCCAGTGCCGCTTGGAAAAATCGCCCCCGGATGCGCCCGAAGCAGCCCCCGCTGCGGCCCAAAATGCTCCGACGTCTTCTGTGCCCCTCTAAAGCCAGCCGCTTCCCGCGGAGCCCTTTTCCGAGCGTTCGGGCGCGGCCCCTGCGCTCTGGCACCCCCCGGCAACTTCCGGAAAGCTCCCAGACCAAACCCCCCGCGCGCCTTCAAATCCCTGCTAGGCTTTCGACGTTCCTCTTGACCTCTGAGTAATCCTTCCCAGCTCGCCCCGTTCCCCCCGACCTCGCCGAGCGCCTTCCCGGGCCGCCTCCGCCTTCGAAAACCCTCCGAGCCCCTTCTGGGCCCTGTCCATTTCCCGGGGCCTTTCAGAAACCGCCCGGGGCACTTCCGCGCCTCCGAGCCCTCCGAAAAGTGCGGCGCATCTCCTCTGCGCTGCCCGCCCCCGACCTGTCCCGGGCGGGCGGCGGGGATTGGGGCGGTCGCCGCGCTGCGCATCTTTTCGCGGCGCGGCAGCCGGCAGCCCTGCGGGGCGAGCCTCGGGTGGGCTTCTTTTCGTCTCTGCCGCAGTTGAGCAAAGTTGGGCAGGGCCGCGCAGGCGGGGGGCGCTGCACCGCGCCCCCCGCGCAGGCCCCAGCTTTAGCGTTGCCGTGGGGCGGCGTGCGCAGGCGGGCCAAGCTCGCAGTAGTTGGCAGCCGGCGGCTGGGCCCCCAGCCATGACCGGCCGCTCGGCTAGCGCGTTCCTTTTGTTGTTCATGCAGACGCGTGCGCACGGGGCCGACCCGGCAGCGTTCTGGGCCGACGCCGCGACATGGGTTCCAGCGCGCCCACGCCAAACTATAATCGCACTTAAATTAGAGTTCCCAGTCAGACCTATATCAGACTTGGGTCTTAGGGCCAGAGTTAAATCAGAGTTCAGTCAAACCTAAATCAGACTTGTGTCTTAGGGCCAGAGTTAAATCGGAGTTCCAGTCATACCTAAAGCGTTGAGGGCCAGACTTGAATCAGAGTTCCAGCGCAGACATGAAACATATCTTCATCGGAGTTTTGTGCCTGAAGCGAGAAACAAGGTTTGCTCCCGAAGGACGCGTTCAAACCTACATTGGAGGCCCATGCCAAGAAACACTCTGCTTGCCTCCAGGGTGCCTAGGTTTTCTTGGTCTCGATGGTTTTGCCATGAGTAGCGTGGCGTTCGCACATGACAAATCGATGGACGTCCTGGGGTCTCAGGGTTGGATTTCTTGTGGCAGGTTTATTGTGGTCGGGCCCGCATTGTATGCGGTGCTCAACGCCAGCGTTTTTGTCGCGCGGTCCGTCGCGCCAGGAGCCAGCTGTGCGCGCGCGGCCGCCCAAATTCCCTTGGAGGCGGCCCCCGCAGACCCTTCCAGGGGCCCGCCTCGGCCTGTTCTTCGAATCGCGTGCACGTGGCGACGAGAGCCTTCGCGCGGCATGCTCGCCAGCTTCCGCGGAGCGAAACCCAACCAATGGTTGGGTGTTGTTCCCATCTTGTGGTGTTGGGTCCTGTGGTGTTGGGTCCTCGTTTTGAAGAATTATCGCCCCGCGTTCCTTCTTCTTCCTTCCTATTCACCCTCCTTCCTCTCCCCCTCTCCTCTTCCCGCATGTCTGTCTAGGCGTGCCCCTCGCACGTTTCGTGGCCCCATAGGGAGCTCGCCGAGGACCCCAGTGGCTGCGCTCGCATGGCATCGCCGCGCCCACTTCGGCACACCCCTCACACGTTTCGTGGCCCCATTGGAAGCTCCACCGAGGGCCCCAGTGGCTGCGCTCGCATGGCGCCACCGCACCCATGTTGGCACACCCCTCACACATTCCGTGGCCTCCGAGGGAGTTCCATTGAGGGCCCAAATGCCAGCGCTCGTATGGCACCACCGCGCCCAATCCAGCACACCCCTCCTCACACTTTTCGTGTCCCCGTAGCGAGCTCCACCGAAGGTCCACATGCCAGCGCTCGCATGGCACCGCCGCGCCAATTTCGGCACACTTGACGAGGATCGTGGCCCAGTAGGGCGCTCCATCGAAGGTCCAAATTCGCAAGCCTAAAGGTTGACACCAACACCAATATCGGCGGTGTGCCTCAACGGAGGGAAGAAGATCCCGATCTTGGTGATGGTGGTGATATTATGGCTTCCACGGTGACCGAAATACTACCACCAACACCGAAATCGAGGATCATCCCCCCGCTGTGGAGGCACCCCCCTCTGTTGGTGTTGGTGCCCTATTTTCAGGCCTCCAACAAATTCCAGCGCTCGCATGGCACCGCCGCGCCCAGTTCGGCACACCCATCACGAATATCGTGGCCCTACAAGAAGCTCCACCGGGGGCCCCAGTGGCCGCGCCCATTTCGGCACGCTCATAGGGAACTCCACTGAGTGCCCAAATGCCAGCGTTCGCGTGGCACCACAGCGCCCAGTTCGGCACACTCCTCACACGCTTCGTGGCGCCATAGAGCCACACCGAGGGCCCCAGTGGCTGCGCTCGCATGGGATCACCGCGCCCATGTTGGCGCACCCCTCACGCGCATCGTGGCCCCATAGGGAGCTCCACCGGTGGCCCCAGCGGCTGCGCTTGCATGGCACCACCGCGTTATTTTCTGCACACCCCTCACAAGGGTCGTGGCCCCATAAGGAGCTCCACCGAAGGAAATGCCAGCGCTTGCGTGGCACCACCGCGCCCATTTCGGCACACCCCTCACACGCTTCGTTGCCCCATAGGGAGCTCCTCCGAAGTCCCCAGTGGCTGGCTGCGCTCGCATGGCACCATTGTGCCCATTTCGGCTCACCCCTCAAACGCTTCGTGGCCTCATAGGGAGCCCCATCGAGGGCCACAGTGGTTGGGCTCGCATGGCACCGCCGCACCCATGTCGGCACACCCCTCACACGCTTCGTGACCCCATAGGGAGCTCCACCGAGAGCCCCAGTGGCGGCGCTCGCATGGCACCACCGCGCCCATTCCGGCATACCCCTCACACTTTACGAGGCCCCGAAGAGCGCTCCACCGAGGGCCCCAGTGGCTGCGCTCGCATGGTACCACCGCGCCCATTTCGGCACACCCATGACGAAGATCCTGTCTCCATGGGGAGCTCCTTCGAGGGCCCCACTGGCTGCGCTCGCATGGCACCACCGCGCCTATTTCGGCACACCCCTCGCGAAGATCGTGGCTTCATCGGGAGCTCCACAGAAAGCGGCACTCACAACGCGGTGATCACAGTTGCGTATTGTTGGGCCGTTCGCCCGGATAATTCTTCCCAACCATTTTGTGGTGCTGGGGCCTCGTTTTGAAGAGAGCGCCCTGCGTTCCTTCCTCCTTCCTTCCTCCTCCCGCTCTTTCCTTCTCCCATCCCTGCCTCTGCCCTCCGCACTAGTCAACCATGTCGGCACACCTCTCACACGTTTCGTGGCCCCATATGGGGGCTCCGAGGGCCCCACTGGCTGCGCTGGCACGGCACCACTGCGCCCATTTCAGCACACCCCTCACACGTTTCGTGGCCCCAGCTCCACCGAGGGCCTCAGTGGCTGCGCTCGCATGGCACCATCGTGCCCATTTCGGCTCACCCCTCACACGTTTCGTGGCCTCATAGGTGGCCCCATGGGAGCTCCACCGAAGACGATCCTCACGATCGCGTGATTCACAACTGCATCTGGTTGGGCCTTTCCCCAGGCTGTTTTCATTTTGTTGCGGTTGATCTTTTTGTTCAATCCGCGGCCCCAGGAGGAGGAGGAGGGGGAGGAGGAGGGGGAGTAGGAGGGGGGGGAGGAGGAGGAGGAGGCGGAGGACCCCTGGGGCAGTTGTTCGTCCCTTTGGGCCGTCCTGGAAACGGCCCCCGAGGATGGCCGAGATCGAGGAAGGCCTGGGACGAGCATGACTCCGTGTTCGCTTGGGAGATGCTCATGCTGGTGCGAATGCCAATGCTTATGCTAATGCTAATGCTACCGCTAATGCCAATGCACATGCTAACGCCAATTCTAATATCAATGCTAGTGCCAATGCTAATGCTAATGCTGATTATCATGCTAATGTTAATGCTAATGCTAATGCTAATGCTAATGTCAATGCCAATGCCAATGCCAATGCCAATGCTAATGCGAATGCTAATGCTAATGCGAATGCCAATGCTAGTTTCAGTGATAATGCTAATGTCAATGCTAATACCAATGCTAATGGTAATGCTAATACTGATGCTACTGCTAATGCGAATGCTAATGCTACTGCTAATGCTACTGCTACTGTTAACGCTACTGCTAATGTATTGCTACTGCTACTGCTACTGCTAATGTTGCTACTTGCAAGGTTTCCTGCCCCTCCTAACCCCTCCAGAGAGGCCCCGCCAGAGCCAGTAGGGTATCATGATACAACACAATTTTACAAGGTTTCCTGTCCCTTCACCCTTCCAGGGAGGCCCCGCCAGAGCGAGGAGTGTATTGGAAACCCATACTATTTACAAGGCTCCGTGCCCCTCCCACTCTTCCATGGAGGCCCCGCCAGAGCCAGGAAGGTATCTGAATACAATACTACTCACAAGGCTTCCTGCCCCTCCCACCCCTCCAGGGAGGCCTCGCCAGAGCGAGGATGGTATCTGAATTTCATTATGTTTACAAGGTTTCCTGCCCCTCTCGCCCTTCCAGGGAGGCCACGCCAGAGCGAGGATGGTATCCGAATGCCATACTGTTTACAAGGTTTCCTGCCCCCTCCCACTGCACCATTCCAAGGAGGCCCCGCCATATCGAGGAGGGTATCGGAATTTAGTACTATTTGCAAGGGTTCGTGCCCCTCCCACGCCACCCTTCCAGGGAGGCCCCACCAGATTGAGGAGTGTATCGGAATACAGTACTATTTGCAAGGTTTCTTGCCCCCCCCACCCCTCAAGGGAGACTCCGCCAGAGCGGGAGGGTATCGGAATACCATACTATTTTCAAGGCTTCGTGCCCCTGTACAGGCATCCTCCAATTCCATGCTGCTTCCCTCCTCGCCTTCGTCGGCCCTTCCATAAGACCATGTATGAACGTCATGGGCCTCCTTTTTTCCTTACTACTTTTGTCCCCCTTGATCCTGCTAACCCCGTAACATCCTTATCTGGGGGACTCCGGTAGCATAATTGGACGGTCCCGATGAGGGAGGAGGGAGGGAGGGAGGGAGGGAGGGAGGGAGGGAGGGAGGGAGGGAGGAGGGAGGAGAGGAGGAGACACCGGGCAAGGTGACAGGCCTGATGATCGCACCCTGAAGCAGCTTGCGAGCCAAGCCCCCTGGTGACTGCCACGGGCCCACCTTGAGCGGGCGGCCGGGGCGCTTCAGCCTGCAAGGGGGCGCCTCGTTCCTCCTGCCAGCTCCAAGAAGAGGGCGGCCCGCGGCCGCGCACGCTGCCTTGAGCCCCCTCGCGCCAGGGGCCGCAGTCGCATGCCCTCCGCACGAGGAGCAACGCAGGAGGAGGGGCGCTCCCTCCTGCAGCACAGGCTACTCGAGCAGGAGGTGGCCTCCGCGGAGCCTCTCTCGGTCCCTCCCGGAGGCCAGAGAGGCCTGGGCCGAGGCCCTCGGGAGGTGGGTCGGCCTCGGGGCCTCCGATGGGGGGCCTCTCGGGGGGCGGGCTCCGCAGCAGCAGCAGCAGCCCGCGCCTCCTCCTCGGCCTCACCCC
>CAUYUJ010018840.1:144694-147194 GCA_963575745.1 Prorocentrum cordatum
GGAGGAGGAGGAGGAGGAGGAGGAGGAGGAGGAGGAGGAGGAGGACCACGCCGACGTCGGAGTTGTGGGCCCAAGGCGTCCACGTCCACCGCCACTGGCCAGGCCCCTCCTGGGCCCAGCAGTGGTGCACAGGCCTCCCTGGCCAGGCCAGGGGGGCGCGGGCACCCGGGCTCCGGATGGGCCTGGCCAGTGGCTGGGGGGCCCCCAAACGGAGTGGTGCCCGCACCGTTTGGTGAGTCGGGGTCACCGCACGGTTTTGGGACCCGGGTCGTTCTCCGAGGACGTCTCGGGCGGCTGGGGCATCCGAGGTCCCAAAACCGTGCGGTGCACGGTCTGTCACCGCACCGTTTCGGGACCCCAAACTTTGGTGGGGTTGACCGTTTCCCTTCCTGTTGCTCTTCTTGCTTTTCTTCTCCCACAACGCCGTGGCGGACAGAAGAAGCGACGGAAGGACTACGTCGCAAGCCAGTGGGCTGAGGCCCTCCCGCGCCGTCCTGCCCAGGGCCAGATCCCCGGATCCGGCGGCAGCGCGCCCTGCCTTGCCTTGCCTCTCCCCTTGCAGGGCCCACCTCGATCCGATCGATCCGATTCGACATCGATCTCTGCCGACCCGATCTGGTGCGAGTCTGGTTCCCCGGCGATGCGCTGCGGCCCGACGCCAGCCAGCATGGCGCTGTTGTGCATCTTGGCGCAGCCGATCCGACGCCATGTCCACTCCGTGGAGCGTGTTTCTTTCTTGCTTGGGGCATAACGGGCACTATATCCCCCGGCCCCTCCCTCCCCCCCCCTATACAACGCCCCTCCCCCCCCCCGTGCGCTCCGGGCACTGCCGCCGTGCGCACGGCGGGGGGAGGCGATTATACCCCCCTCTGGCCCCTCCCCCGCCTATAATGCCCATTATCGCCGAACATAAGGAAACCCGCTCGTGCCGATGAAGCCAGATTCGATGACCAATCCGAT
Organism: Prorocentrum cordatum; assembly: GCA_963575745.1. Lineage (NCBI taxonomy): Eukaryota > Dinophyceae > Prorocentrales > Prorocentraceae > Prorocentrum > Prorocentrum cordatum. Next base: position 145,655 of record CAUYUJ010018840.1, read on the forward strand.
CTGGGCCGATGTCCCGATCCGATGAGGACCGCTCCCGCTGGCCTCCCTCCTGCCGCCATGGGGGGGGGGTTCCGTGCCGCTCTCCGGCGTCCTCCCCTGCAGTCGACCCGCATACAGTGGAGACCCATGCCAAGAAACACCCTGCATGCCTCCAGGGTTCCCCTTTGTTTCTTGGGTTTCGATGGTTTTGCGGTGGAAAGCGCAACGTTCCCACACCAAAGATCAACGGACGTCCCTGGGGTCTCAGGGTTGGGTTTCTTGTGGAATGTTTCTTGTGGTCGGGCCCCTACTGTAGTGCGGATGAGCAATTTTCCAAGGTTACCCTTGCATCCTTGCCCCTTCGGCCCATCCCTGGCAGCTTTCGCTGGCCAGCCCCACTGGAAAAACGTCAACATGGCCTTCCAGGGCACTTGCCTGCATTCTCACCGCGCATCCTTACTGTGCGTGTTGACTGTGCCGACTGCGTACAAGTTCTCCCCCTTGTCGAGATTGCTTCTTGGGCGGCAGCCCGAGATAGCCGCTGCCGCGTCGATCGCCTGGGCCGCCAAGAGGGAGGTGACGGCGCTACATCGCTGCGGGTGCTCTGGCGCCCCAGGCGGCTGCTGCTGCTGCGGAGAAGGAGGAGGAGGGCTGTAGCTTGGCTCCCCGATCTTCCCTCGCCCTCCTTTCCAGCTCCTGCTCCGACCCCTCCTCCTTCCCCTCCCCCTCCTCCTCCTCCTGCTCCTGCTCCTCCTCCTCCTCCTTCAAATCCCCCCTGGCCCCCTCCTCCTCTGCGCCTTCCTCCCCTCCTCGCCCTCCTCCTCGTCCTCCCTCGCCTCGTCGTCGTCGTCGTCCTCCTCCTCCTCCTCCTCCTCCGACTCTTTTCCTCCCTCCTCCTGCTCCTGCTCCGCCAAATCTGCTCTCCCGCGCCTCTTCCGCCGCTCCTCCTCCTCCCCCTCTGTTTCCCTCTCCCTCCCCTCCGCCCCTCGAAAGCCTTTGCAACCTCCGCCCCCCGCCCCCGCCCCCGCCCCCAGGGCCAGGCCCGCCGTGCCTGCGCTGCCCAGCCTGTCTCCGGAGAACCTGCGGAAGGAGGCGACCAGAGGCGGCCTCGGGGTGGGGGGCCCGTCGAGGAGAAGGGGTAGAAGGAGGAGAAGAAGGAGGAATCCGCACCCGCCCGTCCTGTACTGTCCGAGGAGGTGAGTCAGGGGCAGGTCAGAGCAGTCAGGTTTCAGTCGAGGCGCCCGCGGGCGCCTGTGTGATGACGTTTGGGATTCCGCTCTCTCGAGGAGTCCTCAGCCGTTTGGGTTCAAGCAAGTTCTAGACGCTCCGCGTAGCCCCACTGGCCCATCCAGAAACGACGCTCAGGGCGAGTTGCCCTGATCGGGCATGTGGGCGAGCACGCCGCAGAGTAATGGCTGGGAAGCCGTCGTGCCTCACGAGGCGGAGGATGGAGGAGGAGACCCAGAGGGGAGGCCCAGGAGGAGGAGGAGGAGGAGGAGGAGGAGGAGGAGGAGGAGGAGGAGGAGGAGGAGGAGGATGAGGAGAGGCGAGGAGGGGCGGG
>CAUYUJ010018840.1:149694-152194 GCA_963575745.1 Prorocentrum cordatum
ATATGAAGTTACATGGAAAGCAGGCCCAGCCACTGGATGGCGTCGTCCGTGACCTGGGGCCTGCGCGGAAAGGGGGAGGGGAGGGGCTTTTCCCTCCTTGGGGTGGATGCCCTTCATGAAGTTGAGGAGGAGGAGGAGAGGAGGGAGGAGGAGGAGGAGGAGGAGGAGGAGGAGGAGGAGGAGGAGGAGGAGGAGGAGGAGGAGGAGGAGGAGGAGGAGGCACTCTGGGGCCGCACCTCGCCAGACCTCGGCAGAGGTGAACCCGCGCCCGCGATGGACGGCGGGGTGCCCCGCATGGCGCGCTCCCCGCCGCGCGAGGTCGCGGCCTCCATCGCCCCAGGGTCGGCCTCTCGGAGGCCGATGGGGCCTCCGGGGGCCTCCGGCAATACGAGCGCGCTTGCGAGGCTCGAAGCGCGGCTGACCTCGGGCCCTCTCCAGGTTATTTTATGGTTGCCGAGCGAGGCGGAGGGGGAGGAGCAGGGGTCGAGGCGAGGTCCGAAGGAGAAGAAGGAGACAGATCCCAATAGGACTCCTCGGGGCTGCGCTGGGGGTCGGCCCGACGACGCGCCACGGCAGCCTCGGCAGAGGAGGGGGAGGTCCAGGGAGGGAGTCAGAGCAGTGGTCGACGAGATGGGTGGGGTGACCCGAGTCTTCAGCGCCCTGTGAGACCGCTCCTCCTGCTTATCGACGTCCTCCGGACGACGACGGGACGCGCTCCCCGCTCCCACCGTTTCGTCGCTCTCCGGCCCAGGGGCCGCCTGCGGCCTTGGCCTGGACGGCGCGCTTGGCTCATCAAGGGCCGATCGCTCCAGGCCACGGGGCCTGGAGACCTCGGAGGTCCCCGGAGCCTGGAGACGGGGGTCCATGCAAGCGGGGGTCAGCCCGAGTGCCCGATCTTGCAGGATCCTGCAGGGCAAGGGTCGCATTGACCCGGGTTTGGGTGCAGGATCCTGCAGGATCTTGCAGGTTCCGTCGCATTGACCCGGGTTTGGGTGCAGGATCCTGCAGGATCTTGCAAGGCCTGACTGACCCGGGTCTGGACTGACCCGGGTCAGCAGATCCCCGATGCGCCATTTTGCGGGCCGGAGCGATCTGTGAGGGTCCCGGGGCCCGCCATGCATGGGGCGAACACGCCCCGTGTGAAAAAGTTGCAGCGCCAGGATCTCAGGGCAGGGAGGGCAGAAGACCAGGATCCCCGAAGGTCTCCTGGTCCTCCTCCCGAGAGCGCCTCCGCGGCCCCCCCCCGGACCCCCGGATCCCAGGGGGCTCGAGCCGCGCCGGGCTCCGCCCGGCCGCGGCCCCGACGGAGGCGCGCCTTGTCCCCGCCGGGGGCGCGAGCGGGCCGAGGACCGCGAGCGCATCGCCGGCCACGCTGGCCCGGGGCCGGCCGGCGCTCGCTCCTGCCCGCGCTCGGGCCCGGCGGGCCAGGCGGGCCCTCGCCGCCGCGTGCGCCGCCGCCCGCGCCCTGCTGGCGGGCCGCTCGGCCCGCCGGTGCCCCGGGGTCGGCGCCCGGATCCGCGGCGCGGGCCTCCAGCCGCGCCCGCCTGGTTCCGAGCCAGGCGGCCACCGAGCTCGGCGTGCCGCCTGTGCACGTCGTCTGGCGCGCCGTGGATCGGATCGCCACGTGCCCCTCTTGGCGGCCATGTCGGCGCAGCCGTTGCCGATCTCGTCGGTCGACTCCCCCTGGCTCCAAGAACGTCTGATGGCCCTTGGCCCAGCTGATGCGGAGGTCCGCGCGGAGGCCGCCCTGTTCCTCCAAGGAGGAGGGAGGAGGAGGAGGAGGATTAGGCGGACGAGGAAGTGAGGCCATAGGTCTCTTGGATGCCTCGTGTTGGGAGGCAGCCCTGGAGGGTTTCTCCGAAGGGTTTAGGTGACCCGTCCTCCTCGTCCTCCTCTTCCTCCTCCTCCTCCTCCTCCTCCTCCCTCCTCCTCCTTCCTCGTCGTCCTCCTCCTCCTCCTCCTCCTCCTCCTCCTCAAGTCGCCTACGGCCCCGGGGGAAACCGTGCAGGCAGCCCCCAGTCCGAACGAGCTCTGGGGGCTGCCCGCCCCCCGGCCCCTGCCGCGGCCGTGCTCGAGCCAGGATCCCAGTGTCTGGCCTGGCCCGCCTCGGGATGTCTCCTGGTCTGCTGCAATATCTGTGTCCCGCTTTTGCATGACACAGAGGACACGGAGGAGGGAGGAGGAGGAGGAGGAGGAGGAGGAGGAGGAGGAGGAGGAGGAGGAGGATCAGCAGGAGGATGCAGAAGATTCTGATGCTGACGGTGATGATGCTGACGATGCTGCTGATGATGATGAAGATGATGATGCTGATGATGGTGGTGGTGTTCGTGATGACGATGACGATGATGATGATGATGACGATGAAGATTATTATGATGATGATAAGGATGATGATGATGATGATGATGATGATGATGATGATGATGATGATGATGATGATGATCATTGTCATGATAATGGTCATGGTGGTGGTGGTCATGATGCTGATGCTGATGATGCT
>CAUYUJ010018840.1:157194-167194 GCA_963575745.1 Prorocentrum cordatum
CCTGCCTCAGCCTCAGCCTGCATCAGCCTCAGCCTCAGCCTCAGCCTGCCTCAGCATCAGCCTGCCTCAGCATCAGCCTCAGCCTGCCTCAGCCTCAGCCTCAGCCTGCATCAGCCCCAGCCTCAGTCTGCCTTCAGCCTCGGCCTCAGCCTCGGCCTGCCGCAGCCTCAGCCTGCATCAGCCTCAGCATCAGCCTGCCTCAGCATTCAAAATCATGCCCAGGAATGGAGTTCTGGGAACTCGAAGACCACGAAGTGGCCTACAGTTGGCTCCGGGCAGTCAAAATCATGCCCAGGAATGGAGTTCTGGGAACTTGAAGACCACGAAGTGGCCTACGGTTGGCTCCGGGCATTCAGAATGTGGCCCGGGAATGGAGTTCTGGGACCTCGAAGACCACGAAGTGTGTAACTGTTTGCTTAAAGCGACTTCCGCGGTTTCTCCCCGGATCCTGCCCGGACCCCCCTGGGGAGTCAAGATGCTCTCTTCTGACCCCGCTAGAAACCTATCAGTCTTCGCTGTTAGGTAAGAAAGAAAACAACAAAAAACAATACGCCCCCCCCCCGGGAGCGTCCCCCACCTCCGTGACATTTGTGGGCAACTCCCGGTACTGCGCCCCCGGGCCTCCCAGGGAGGCCTCAAAACGCCCCAGGACGGCCCAAGACGCCCCCAAGGAGCCCCGGGAATGCGAAAAGACGGCCGAAGACGCTTCCAAGCAGCCCAAGACCGACCTCCGACTGCTCTCCAGGCTCCCAGGGGGCCTCCAAGGGGCCCCAAGAGAGCTCCGAGAGGCGTCCAGGGAGCGCCCGAGGAGGCTAACATCGCTGACTTTCATGTTTTTTTGCGGTTTTTAGCCTCCTCGCGTTTTCGAGCTTCCAACGCTCCAAGACGGCCGAAAAAGGCCCCGAAGACTGCCCAAGACCGCAAGAGCCCTCAAGACGGCTCCAAGACGGCCCCAAGATGGGCCAAGAGCGCCCCGAGGCAGCCCAAGATACTTGGCCCGAAAAGCAGCCCAACAGGGGGAACGCAAATCGACAATCCCAGCTTTCCGTTCCAAGAGGCCCCCAGAGGCCCCAAGAGTCCCCCCAGAGAGCCCGAAGAGGCCCCCAAGAACTCCGAAGAGGCCCAAAAATGGCCCCAACAGGCCCCCAAACAGCCCCCCAGCGGCTTCCAAACTGCCTCCCAAGAGTTCCCTGCACGCCTCTTAGTTGAAAAAAGGAAATCCAGTGACTCTTTTTGTTCACCCGAGCCCCATCAAGACTTCGGGGTCACATTGCACACATTTTTCGGGAATGTTGTTGAACTCTCTGACGCTGTCTTGGCACTCTTTTGGGTCGTCTCCATGTCCTCATGGATGCCCCTGAAACCACCGTAAAAATCTAGATCCCATGAGTTCACCTGTCCAGCCTAGCTAGAACATCGACGCGCTCGCGCCAAGAAAGAGACAAACGAGGGGATCCCCCAAAGCCTTACGAGCGCTTTGCCCCAAGGTGCCAGATGCCTGCGGAGACTCCCGGGAGGCTTCCAGGAGGCGCCAAGAGCTCCCCAAACGGCGCCGAAAAACCTCCAAGACGCCGCCAAAAATGCCCCGAAGGCCATCCCAGCAGACCATGGCCTGTATCCCGGAGATTTCTGACCACAGCCCAGCATGGCAATTTGAACAAAAGGGAATTCTCCGAATTTCTTTTTTTGTTCGAAGCCAGCCAGGCACACCAGGCAACAATTATGGCCCCCGTCACCGGCGAAGAACGACCCAAGGACGCCTTCGAGGGCTTCAAGTTTCCGAATGCCACAGGAGCGTCCCACACCTTTGGAAAATCTAGGGGCGACTACCGGTACCCCGCCCCCGGGCCTCGCAGGAAGGCTTCAAAACGCCCCAGGACGGCCCAAGACGCCCCCTGAATGCAACAAAGCAGCCCAAGACGCTGTCAAGCAGCCCAAGAAAGGCTTCCGACGGCTTTCCAGGCTCCCAGGATCGCCGAAGAGTTAACCAGAAGGCCTCCAAGAGGCCCCAAGAGACCTCCGAGAGGCGTCCCGAGTTTCCAAGTTGAGTTCATTGAGTTTTTGGCCTTCCCGCGTTTTCGAGTTTCCAACGCTCCAAGACATCGAAGAGGCCCCCAAGACCGCCCCAGGCCGGCGGAAGAACCCCCCAAGAGAGCCCAAGACGGCCCCAGATATCCTCAAGACTGCCCGAGAGGCGCCCAAGACGGGCCAAGAGCGCCCCAAGGCCGCTCAAAATGGGCACGAGGGCGGGAGCAGGAGGCCCACGAGACGCCTCCAGGACAGACGGCCTCAGAGCCTCAAGACTGCCCAACGGGCGCCCAAGACAGCCCAAGAAGGTTCGAGGACAGGCACAAGATGGGCCCGAGAGCGGGAGCAGGAGGCCCCAAGGGGCCCCCGAGAGGCCTCCAGGACCCCAGAGGCCCCCGACAAACCCGAGACCCCTGAGAGGCCCCCCGCCCGAACAAAAACCCTCGAGGCCCCCAAAGCAGCCCCACAGGGGCCTCAAAACTGCCTCCCAGGAGCCCCCTGTAGGCCTTCTCAGGCCCCCCCGTTTCCTGCGCACTACGTGGCAGGATGCCCCACTTGACATGAGAGGAGGGAATGCCAGCGAGTTCTTTTTTTGTTGAACTTCACTCCGAGCCCCATCAAGACCCGAGGGAGGCTGCGGAGGCCAGGCTCCCGAGGGAGGCTCTCGACGCTCTCGAGGGAGGCTCTCGAGGGAGGCTCCTGCGGGAGGCTCCCGAAGGAACCTCCCCTGCTCCCCGACCTTCCGCGGGCCTCCCCGCGCAGACCGCCGCCCCCGAAGGCGACCCAGGCGGCCAAACCCGGCTTCGGGCTCGGCAGCTACTTCGCCGCTGCTGGCATGGGGAGCACGCAGGGGGCCGCTGCACCCGGAGAGGCGGCTTGAGAAGGGGGGCGGCTGCTCCTGCGCGTCCTCCTGGTCCTCGCCCCTCCTCCCCCAGGCAGAACACTCCGTATTCTGTGTTCTCTTCCCTTCCCCCTCTGCGCTCCCGCCCTAGCCCGAACTCCCCCCCCTTCTCGCGCTCCTGTCCGCTTCCCCCCCCCCCCCCCCCTCGGAGGGCACCATACATCAACGTACACCGATCCTGGCCAGGCTCATCCTAGTCTCAGGATCGGTGTATGCGCCCTCCTGGCTGGGGCACGAGTGCATATACACCGATCCTATGCCCAGGATGGGCCTGGCCAGGATCGGTGTATCAGTATACCCGGCGTCGTCCTATCTTGGCCTCCCTGGAGGGAAACGTCTCGGCGGTCACGGTGTCGGGCACGCAGGCCGCCTCGGAGCCAGCGCGGGCGGCGAAGGCGCGCCTCTGGGGGGCGGCGCGGGGGGAGGGCCATTGCTTGCGCAGCTGGGGGGAATCCTACCCTCCCCCTCCCGCTCCCCCGCCCTCCCTCCCTCTCTCCCTCCCTTCCCCTCCCCTCTCCTCCCCTTCCCCCCTCCTGCTCGCCTCCCTCCCTTCCCTCCTCTCCGCTCCCCCTCCCCTCCTGCTCACCTCCCTCCCCTCCGCTCCCTCTCCGCTCCCCCTCCCCTCCGCTCCCCTTCCCCTCCCTCCGCTCCCCCTCCTTCCCCTCCCCTCCCCTCCCCTCCCCTCTCCTCCTCTTCCCCCCCCTCCTGCTCACCTCCCTCCGTTCCCCCCTCCCCTCCAGGCACTTGAAAAAGAGAGGACTGAGGCGGGCCAGCAGGCAGCAGCAGGGGGAGAGAGGCGGTCCGCGTGTCCCTCCGCCAGCCGCGGGGCAGCTCCGCAGGGGATGAGGAGGAGGAGGAGGAGGAGGAGGAGGAGGAGGAGGAGGAGGAGGAGGAACTCCGTAGCCATTTTGGCTCAAGTTCGAAACCTTGCCGCGAGGCTTCGAGCTTGTCCGCAGCCGTGCGGCAGGCTCGGGTGGTTTTGGCGTGTGATTTCCTGGTGTGCTGCCCTGCCACCAGGCCTGCTCTTCTGAGCTTTCATTGTTGTATCTGTCCCTCGGCAGCCGATGGCTAAGGGAGGCAATGGGTGGCTACGGGATGCATGGGCATGTGCGGCCAAGCGCTGTTCGTGCAAGGACAACTTTGAGTGGCGCACCGAGTGCTACATTTGCGGGGCGCCCAAGCCCAAGGCGCCCCAACATGCCCTTCCTCGTGCTCCTGGAGGTGCATGGGCTGACCCAGCTCGTGGCCAACATCGTGGGGGCGCAGGCGCTGGGCCAAAGCCGCGGGCGCTCACCGAGGACGAGCAGCGCGTTTGGCTCGGGCTCAGTGATGAGGAGTTCCGTTCCCTCAGTGGTGTGCTTTCCCAGTCACAGCGTGACAAGTTGCTGCACCGCCGCGCCATGGCGGAATCTGGGCTGGCGCAGCCTGCCTGAGACGCCTGGCAAGCCTCGCAGGATGTCAGCTCGCTCTCCAACCAGCTGCTGGGAGCCCGCGGTCGCCTCCAGAAGCTGGAGCAGTCGGCCACCGACATCATGGTGCAGGTCGCCGACCAGCGGGAGGCGGTGCGAGGCCTGGAGGAGGAGTACGCCGCCGCCAGGGCGCGTGCCTCCGTGGCCTTGGCGCCATGGGCGCAGCTCGGCCCAGAGGTGCGTGCAGCCCAGACCGCCTTCGGCCAGGCGCGCGCCGCGGTGGGGGGGGACGTTCCCCCAGCGGTCGCGGCGCTGGTCGAGGCTTGCGAGCGGCTCCTCGGGGCAGTCGTGGGGGCTGCGGCCGGAGCGGGCGCGGCGCCTGGGATGGGCACGGGACCTGCTGAGCGTGCTGATGCGGAGCCTGCTCGTGGGGCCTCGCCAGCAGATGTACGACAGCCTCATTCCCCAGGCGGCGGGCAGGAGGCGGCCGCGGCACTGTGTCGGCAGACCCAGGAGTTCGCGGCGGCATCAGGACATCCTGGAGGACAAGCCTGGGACGCGGCAGGTGCCGACGACTCCGACTCGGACGAGCCCATGGCTCCCCCCCCTCGTGCTCATGCAGCTGGGGGGCAGCTCTTCGTGGCGGCGGACCAGCGCGTGCAGGACGAAGCCACAAGGGCTCTCGCTCGAGCAACTGACCAAGGGAGGCTGCCCGACGCGAGGGGACGCAGCCGTTCCCAGGGGCGTGACCCAGAGGTGCAGTCGGCGCCCGCGGGGGGCGCTGGCCGCGCCCACGCTGCGGGGACGCCGCGACGCCCGCGGGGCCAGGCCGCGGGGGTAGCCACCAACTGGAGCTGGACGGCGGCACGTCCAGCGACGAGGTGGGTCAGAAGTTGGGGGCACCCTTTGATTGCCCCGCCAGTGACTGCGAGGCGGCGTCCGCGGACCCAGCGGGCGCCACATCCCGTCCAAACCCTTTGTCGGATCGGCAAGAATTATGGCGAGAACGCGAAGCTGGAGATGGTCCTACGGCGGCTTCAGCTTCACCCAAGTGTTGGAAGTTCTGCACCTGCAACACCACCAGCTGGAGCAGCGTGCAGTGGTTCCTCGAGAACGAGTGCGACGCCGACGTGGTCATGCTGCAGGAGGTGGCCATCGCTCCTGAGCTGCAGCCTGATCGCGAAGCAGCAGTAGGTCGCCTAGGTTGGAAGGCCAAGGCTGCGCCCTCTCGGGACACGGGAGGAGGCCTCTCAGGGGGCGTGTTGGTGGGCACGTGGCCTCACATTGGCCTCTGCGAGGCTCCTGTCCCGAAGCGCCCTTGGCCCTCTGAGCGGGTTCTCCTCATGTGGGTCAACGGCTTGGTTCCTGGAGGCTTTATTGCTGGGTCGGTTTATTTGGTCTCTGGCGGGGGCCTCGATGACCAGAGTTTTCTGATCCTGAAGCAGCTGGGCGAGGCCTTGAAGGCCATGGGGCAGCCGTTCATTCTCGGGGGTGACTGGAACGTGGCGCCTGAAATGTTAGGGGCCTCAGGATGGCCGTCAGCGGTAGGAGGCTCCATCGTCACCACGGGGGCCTACACTTGTCGGAGCTCGGGGTCCTCCACCACCTGGAGCTGTCTGGATTATTTCGTCGTGTCTGCGGGGTTTTTGCATTCGGTGAAGAACTGTCGTCGGCAGGAGGATTGTAGTACGGCCCCGCATTGGGCCGTCAACATGGAGGTCTCAGGCAAGCCGTGTGCCTTGGAGTTGCCCTCCCTCAAGCTGCCCAAGCAGTTCCCGCTAGAGCTCCCCTTCGGTCCTCGCCCGTTAGGTAAGTCATGGGATGCTGTGCACACCATCGTCGATGATGTGAATAGCGAATTCGACCTGCCGTCTGCCTACCTCTCGTTCTGTGACGCCGCAGAGGACGAGCTCTCTCTCCTGCACGGTCTGGAGACGAGTGAAGCTAGGCGGTGCAGTGGCCGAGGACGTGGAGCTTCGGTTGTTAGGCGGCCAGTTTTACCCAAGTCTGGAGGGTGTTACCCTAAGGCGTCCCCCGAGGCTAGAGCTTGGAGGCTGATTCAGAATCGTTTGCAAGAGTTGCAGTATCTGGTCAGGAAACGGCAGTGCGAGTCTCGGGACGCCTTGGGTCTTCGGCGTAAGCTTCTGGATTGGTCGGGGCGACTCAAGCAGGACCCAGTCTGGAACAGCTTCAGAACGGATCTTGGGACGCTGGATATACACCCCGATCTTAATCTGGAGTCATTCATCGTCAGGGCCCAGAGCGAGGCCCACAGGATCGAAAGCATCTTCGCGAAGTCCAGGGCCAAGAACTGGCGGGAGCACGTTGCTCGTTCTGTACAAGGAGGGGGGGGTCTGGCTCACAAAGTCACTAAGATCCCCCAGGCCTGGACTCCTGACGAGAGTGCTGGTGGGGCCCCTTGGGGAACCGATCAGCTCCTGGAGGGCCTCACCCAGGAGTGGCAGGGGATCTGGGGGTGGAAATCTAGTGTAAGTGAGCTGGACCGTCTCGCGGTTATTCAGCAGCACATACAGGCGCTCGACCTCGACCCGACCCCACAGCCTATCGAGTTGCCGCTCCTGAGGAGGACACTCGGCAAGTTTAAGAAGTGGACGGCAGTGGGAGCAGACGGTTGGCACCCGCACGTCCTGAACCAGTTGTCCGACGACGGGCTTCTGGCGCTTTCTACCCTCTTGTGGCAGATGGAGAGGCTGGCCGCCTTCCCGTTTCAGTTGTGGAAGATTGTCATTGGGTTTTTACTGAAACCAGAAGGGGGGAGGCGTCCAATCGGCATCTTGACCACGTGCATGCGCGTTCTCTCGGCCTGCAGGAAGTCTGAGGCTAAGCAGTGGGAGAGGGGGCATGAGAGGGATTGGGTCTACGCCACGCAGGGGAAGAGTTGTGAGAGGGCGGTCTGGGTTCAGTCCGCTATGAACGAGTGGGCCTCTCATCGCAACCAGTCTTCTGCCTCAGGCCTGGTTGATCTTCAGAAGGCGTATGAGCATGTCGGACACGTTCGCCTTTTGGATTTCGCGGTGCAGCACAGTTTCAGCCCGCGCAGAGTTGCCCTCCTGGTCACTATGTACAGCGCCCCTAGGGTTCTGCAGGTGGGGCTATTCGTTTCGGAGTGGTTTAGAGTTGCTCAAGGGATCCTCGCAGGGTGTGCATATGCTACGATGCTCCTCCGTCTGTACCTCACCAGTACTCTTGATTCGGTCATCCCTCTCGCCGTCAACATCTCTGCCTACCTAGTGGTGGATGACTGTACGTTGTCAGTGATCGGGCCAGCCGAGATGGTATTTCGTGGGCTGGTACGAGCGCTCCACGCATTGTGCAGCAAGCTGGAGGATCTAGGACTGAAAGTGTCTCCCACTAAGAATAGGATTGTGGCGTCGTCCAGGACCATGGGTAAGGCTATATCCAGCAGGCTTCGTCGGTGGAACTTCGTGGTCGTCGACGGGGTCAAGAATCTTGGGATTGTCTTTTCGTGTTCAAGGGCGGCACGCAGGGTCCAGAAGGGTCGGATTCTGAGCGTCAGGAAAAGGATTCGCAGGTTTCGGTTGCTCAGCTCGTCGCGAAAGGGGCTATCTCGGATTTTCAAGGCAGGAGGAGCTCCCGCGGCCCTGTATGGTACCAGAGTTACGGGAATGAGTAACGCGGATCTCTCCTCCCTGAGGGCTGCTGCTGGGTCGGCGCTGTTTGGGCCGTCGGCTGGCAAGAGCCGCTCGTTGCAATTTTTTCTCAGCGAGGACCCCAAGTCCGATCCCGTGTATGCGGGCAACGCCTTGCCGCTGGTGTTCTGGGGGCGCGCGATCGTCGAGGGTTGGTTGTCGAGAGATATCTTGGGGTCCCTTTTTGCCAAAGCGTTTGCTAAGTTTAACGGCAGGGTCCGTGGGCCCTGCTCGGCTGTTTTGGCCACCTTGAAGCGCCTGGGTTGGACGCCGCAGAGTGAGTCGAGGTGGGAGGCGGGGGGGGGTGCTGGTTGATCTGACGGAGGTCCGCCCTGGCTCGCTTCGAAAAGTTGTCGATTTAGGAACGGAGCTTGCGCTCCTACGGTGCCTCCCTGGGCCCCCTGGTTTGGAAAACCTGGGGGGGGGCCCCCTCTCCTGGAGCCCATCCGTCAGGCTCAGCAGCAGCTTCGACGTGAGGGTTTCAAGACGGCGGCGCAGCTCCTCGGAACCCATGTCGCTGGGGGGCTCTGGACTCAGGCGCGCCTCTTCGCGGCACGGTCCGTCGACTCGCCCTTGTGTCAGGTCTGCAAGGCGGAGCCAGGAGACGAGGGGCATCGTTTGTTCAGATGTGAATTCAGTGCTGTGGTCAGACGCGAGCTTGACCTGGACGATGTCACGCGTGCTGGCAGAGAATGCGAGCATCATGATCCCCTCCTCCACAGGGGCCTTGTGGACTCTTTGCTTGACCTCCAACCTCCCCCGAGGCTCGATGGGCTCGTGGAGTATGACGGGCCCTTGGTGGGAGGGGCCCTCTCAGGTCTCGTTGGCATCGACGGGTCCTGTTTGGCGCCCAATTTTCCTCTGGCTTCGAGGGCTGGTTGGTCTTGCGTGAAGATAGACCGCCATGGGAACTCGGAAGGAGCCATATTTGGGCCCCACCCTGGAGTCTTGCAGGAGATCGGAGCAGCAGAGCTCTGGGCCTTTTATATGTGTCTGTGCACTTGTGTAGGCGAGGTAACGGTCGTCACCGATTGTAAGTCTCTCATCGATGGTGTGGCGGCAGGGCCTGAAGCGTGCTGCCGTCCCACGAAGGTGTATTCTGAAGTGTGGTGCAAGATTTGGTTTAAGATCGACGAGATAGGGCTTGAACAGATTCACTTGCACTGGATGCGAAGCCACGAATCCTGGACTCATGCACAGGCGCAAGGGGTCCCGTGGCTTCACTACAGAGCTAATAAGCTTGCTGATGTGTATGCCAAGAAAGGCGCGAGGTTGCATCCTGTTTCTGAGGAGGTAGAGGAATTGAGGCCGCTTTTGTGGTGGTCGGCCTATTTCGTTGCCCTCTACTCAGGCAGGGTCCTCGCGCACCTCGCCGCCTCCTCTTTCCCCGATGCTCTCAAACCTCGGCTCCGTCGCGCTTTCGACCCGCTCGAGCTCGTGTCGGATCCCAAAGGGCATCAGGCGAAGTATTCTGGAGGCCGCTGGTTGTGCTTGAGCTGTGGCCGCAGCTGCTCGACTCGAGCCAGGCTGGTGCACGACAGGTGCCCTGGGGTCATGGCGAAGCTGGCTCAGGCACATTGGTCTCACAGGCTCTTGTGCTCGGGTGGTCCTGGCGGTCTTGTGTGGTGCAGTGTGTGTGGGGCGTATGCCAGACGGCAGATTTTGGCCCTCGCGGATCGCTGTGCAGGACACCCCACAGATGGCCGAGCACGGGCCTTGCGCCAATTAAAGCAGGGGCTGGACCCCTCCTCCAAGCGGCCCATCCCCCGCTCTTGCCCCGTGCAGCCCCCTCCCCATCCCCGCCGCGTCGGGTGGGCTCGGGGGCTGTATGAGGTCTTGGGCGAGAGGCGGGACATCCGCTGGGAGGATTCGGAGTAGGGAGCCTGGAGTGTGTAGGCAGTCCTGAGGCTTCCTCGGCGTGTAGTGGAGGCGTTCGGTTTGCGGTGGTTCCCTCGGGGGCCGCCGTCAGAGGAGCGGAAAGCGGAAAGAGG
>CAUYUJ010018840.1:172194-194076 GCA_963575745.1 Prorocentrum cordatum
TCTTTTGAAACTCTGATTTCGCTCTGGTCTGAATTCTGATTTCACTCTGATTCGGCTCTGTCCCCAGCCAGAGTTAAATCAGAGTTCCAGACCAGGGCTTAATCAGAGTTTCAGCTAAACCAGAGAGATGAATCAGAGTTTCAGGCCAGAGCCAAATCAGAGTTTCAGCCAAACCAGAGAAGAGTGTCAGGCCAGAGCCAAAACAAAGCTGAATTAGAGTACCATCAGAGTTCTGGCAGTCCCGGGCGGAGGGCGCGGGGCGCGCTGCGCAAGTGCGCTCGTCCTCTCTCCTTGTCCATCCTCCCTCCTCCCCTCGCTCTCTTTCCTACCTCGTCTATCCCCTCCCTCCTTCCTCCCCTTCCCTCTCCCTCCCTTTCCCTCCTCCCCCGTTCGCGTCCCTCTTCCCCCCTCCACCCTCCCATCCTCCTCAGTTTGTCTCCTCCCTCCTCTCCTTATCCCCGCCCTGATCCTCCACCTTCCCTCCTCCTCCTCCTCCTCCTTTTCCTCCCCCACGTGCTGTCCCTCCCCTGCCCTCAGCCCCCATTCCTCCCTTCATCCTTTTGTTTCTCCTCATCCTCCCCCTCCCCCTCCTCCGTATCGAGCGTCAGTCTTCGCTCCTCGGCCTCAGTGTCCCGCCCTCGTTCTCGCCCTCGCTTCCCCCTTCGCCCCAGGCCCCGCGCCCGGCCTCGTCTACGCCCTCGCCCCCGCGCCCGCCCTCGCCCCCGCCCGAGGCCATTTTCACTTCAGCTCTCTGGTTCGCCTTCGCCTTCGATCCCGTCCTTGCTCTCACCGTCGTTCCCGCCCTCGCTCCCGACATCGTTCCCGCCCTCGTTCCAACCTTCGTTCCCGCCCTCGTTTTCGCCTTCGCTCCCGCCGTCGCTCCCGCCCTCGCTCCCGCCCTCGCTCCCGCCCTCGTTCTCGCCTTCGTTCCCGCCCTCGTTCCCGCCCTCGTTTTCGCTCTCGTTCTCGCCCTCGTTCCCGCCCTCGTTTTCGCTCTCGTTCTCGCCCTCGTTCCCGCCCTCGTTCCCGCTCTCGTTCCCGCCCTCGTTCTCGCCCTCGTTCCCGCCTTCTTTCCCGCCTTCGTTCCCGCCCCGGTTGTCGCCATCGTTCCCGCCCTCGTTCCCGCCCAGAGGCCGCCCGGGGCACCCAAGGCCGCCCGGGAAAATCAGACTTGAAGCAGAGTTTCGGCGAGACCTCAAACAGACTTCAAACGGACCTTAAACATACCTCAAACATACCTCAATCAGAGTTTGGCCCAAAACAAACCTCAAACGGACCTCAAGCAGACCTTAAACAGACTTCAAACAGACTTTAATCAGACTTCAATCGGACCTCCCGGAGGTTCCCCGGAGGTTCCCCAGAGGTTCCCCGGAGGTTCCCCAGAGGTTCCCCGGAGGTTCCCCAGAGGCCCCCAGGGAATTCCCGATCGTTCCCGCCGTCGCTCCCGCCCTTGTTCTCGCCCTTGTTCCCGCCCTCGCTCTCGCCCGTTCCCGCCCTCGTTCCCGCCCTCGTTTTCGCCTTCGTTCTCGCCCTCGCTCCCGCCCTCGTTCCCGCCCTCTTGATCTCCCTCGTTCTCGCTCTCGTTCTCGCCCTCGTCCCCGCCTTCGTTCCCGCCCTCGTTCTCGCTCTCATTCCCGCCCTCGTTCCCGCCCTCGTTCCCGCCCTCGTTCTCGCCCTCGTTCTCGCCCATCGCCCCCGCCCCCCTTCCCACCCCAGTTCCTGCCCTCGCCTCCGCCTTCGTTCTCGCGGTCGTTCCTACCCTTGCCCCTCGTCCCCGCCTTCGTTCTGGGCGCTTCCCAGGGCACCCCCCACGCCCCCGAGCAATGCGAAAAGTGCAGCGCTTCTCCTCTGCGCGCCCTGCCCCCGACCTGCCCCGCGCGGGCGGCGGGGATTTGGGCGGCCACCGCGACGCGCGCCCTGTCGCGGCGCGGCGGCCGGCAGCCCTGAGGAACGAACCCCGGGTGAGGTTCTTTTTCGCCCCAGCTGTCGTTGGGCAGTTTTGGGCAGGGCTGCGCAGGCGGGGGGCGCTGCCCCGCCCCCGCTCGCAGCGTTTGGCAGCTGGCGGCTGGGCCCCCAGCCGTGACCTGCCGCTTGGCTTACGCATTCCTATTGTTGCTCTTGAAGACGCATGCGCACGGGGCCGACCCGGCAGCGTATTGGGCCGACGCCGCGACATTGGTTTCGGCGAGCCCAAACGCAGAGGAGCGTCAAATATTGATATTGATAGCTTTCAAGATATCCAGGTTTTCCTGTTCTTCCGCGCGGGCTCCAGGGACGAATGGTCGAGCGCATTCCGTCGCGCAGGTTCTTTGCGTGATGTGCGCGGTGCATATTTCGCGCAGCGGAGCGGCCTCGGAGATTCCGGGCTGCATGCTGCGTTGCTCTTGGGGAGTCCGGTAGTCGCAGCTGCCGTGGCGCTGTTCTCGAGGTAACCCCTTCGAGTGCTGTTCTCGGGCGCAACGCGCGGCGCGCGCTGCGCCCAATCGCGCGCGGCGAACCTTCGCGCGGGGTACACTTTGCGTCAAGCATTGTCCACTCTAGCTGGCGCCGCTGGTCGGTCACCCATTCGCAATGCAATCGAGCGGTTGCCCGCGAGGGGCTATTTGGCACTTGTTGATCCCCCTTTCTCGTTGCCGAGCGCGGGCGGGACGGTGGCGCGCGCCGCCCCGTCGCCCGCCGCCGCGCACCGCGCGCTTCGGCGGATTTCCAAAGACCTGGTCAGGCAAATCACGCGCGACTCTGGGGGTAAATTTGAAAATTCCAGGAACGTTTTTGATCATCTCCAGTTTTTTTTTTGGTTTGATAAAAGCCATAATCGACTTTGACAAATGCCGGGATCGATTTTGAAAAATTCCGGAAACCATTTTGAAAAAAAAAATCCGGATTTCAGAATTATTCAGATGTCCTGCGCGGCGGGCGCATTCCACCCCTCAAAACGGTTTATGTGTGTTTGTTTGTATATATATATGTATAAAGAAATATAATCAGGACTTCTTTTTGAAAATTCTGGATACCGCTTGCGCCAAAAGACGACGGACATGTTTTCGGACACATTCTACAATCCAGTAGTCATTTCAGGGCGGTCCGAGGGGCGCGGCCGGCTGATTCACGCGCCGGTTAAGAATCCCAGAATTCCCGGAACGTATCAGTAGCACGCTGTGCCAATATATTTTCTCGTCCTACAAACCAAACCAGAATCATACTTCCTTTAGAGTTCCCAGTCATACCTAAATCAGAGTTGGGCCTTAGGGCCAGAGATCAATCAGAGTTCCAGTCATACCCAAATCGGAGTTGGCGCTGAGGGCCAGACTTGAGTCGGAGTTCCAGCGCAGACATGAATCAAACCTTCATCGGAGTTTTGGACTTGAATAGAGAAACGGAGTTTCGCCCCAAAGGACATACTCAAACCTAGCTTGCCTCCCCCCTCCCCCTTTCCCTCCCCCGTCCCCAGACGGCTCAGGAGGCGCCCGAGAGGTCTCCAGGACGATCCTCGGGGCCACCTTGGGCCATGTTGGACGTGCTTGTTCCGTACAGCGTGTTCCTGGCCCCAGGAAGAGGTCGCGCGAGGAGCCCCAGGAACGCCCAAGAGCACCTGAAACTCTGGGCTGCGGGCGCCTGAAAGAATACGGATAACTAGCAGATGCCTCCTCCTCCTCCTCCTCCTCCTCCTCCTTCTCATCCACCCTCAGGAAAAGATCGGGAACACATGGGGAGAGGGGGTGGGGGGAAGGCAGAAACCCAGAATATGTGAGAAACTATGGGAAATCCTGTTATCTGTGTCTGTTCATTTGTGTGTCCCAGGGCCCCTTCAGAAATGTTAGTCGTCTTTCAGCGTTTCTGATCGTGTTCCCTCTACAGCGTGGGTCTCATTTTCGGATCGACCGTTTGCTCCCGTGGTTCCGAGTTGCGCGCTCGCTCCAGCGCGCGCTGCTTCTGGGCCCGAGCCCTTTCTCCTCGTTGCCCCCTGCTTTCCCCTCTTCCGCCTTCCCCTGGTCCTCCTGCTCCTCCCGCTCCGTCCACTCCAGCTCCGGCTGCTGCTGTTCGTCCTCGTCCTCCTTCCTCCTCCTCATCCTCCTTTTCTTCCTGTTCATCCCCCTGCTCATCCGCCACCTCAAATGTACGCGTCTCCATGCTGTGCGCATGACACGATGGAGCCTCTTAGGCGTTCCAGTTCCGCCATGTCATGCGTCGGCGGGTAGAGAAACAAGCAGCGCAACGGAACGGGATGGGTGGGATGGGTAGGGTGTCAGATATGGTGCGAACGCACCTAGCTTGACCCCCGCCTCTCTCTCTCCCCGCTCTCTCGTTTCCTCCCCCGCCCTTTTTGTCCCGAAGTCCCCTCCCCTCTCCCCTCATCCGAGCCGTTCTGCGCTCTCCCTGTCCCTCCTTTCTCCCTGTCTCCCTGTCTCCCCTCTCCCTGTCTCCTCTCCCCTCCCCTCTCCACTTCCCGATGCCCCCTCGTCCTAGTCCTACACGTCTGCGCCCGAGCCGTTCTCGTCCTTCACCTTCCCCGCCCTTCCCCCTCATAGGGGGGGAACGGGGAGGTATGGGGTGGACAGGCATGAGTGGGGTAAACACAGCCAGGGTGCAGAACGATGTGCGTTTTGACTAAACGAGGCTAGTGCGGCTTGAAGACAGAGTCAAGCTTGCACGTCTTTCCGGACCGAGGGTTTGGGGCAGGTCGTTGACGACGACGACCTTGTCGTTACCTTGGACGCCGCCATCCGCAACTTGGAGCAGGCCGAGAACTCCGTGTACGGGAAGGCAAGGCCCCAAATCTATCTTTGCGACGATCTGGAGGAGACGGATGAAGCGCAGGAGGGGGCGCAGGATTCCTGACGTGGAGGAGGAGGAGGAGGACCAGGATTCCAAGGAGGAGGAGGAAGAGACGTCAGGAGAAGGAGGAGTAGGAGCCCCTTCTGAGGAGGAGGGAGGAGGAGGAGGAGGAGGAGGAGGAGGAGGAGGAGGAGGAGGAGGAGGAGGAGGAGGAGGAGGAGGAGGAGGATCGCGGACGAGGAGTGGAAAAAAAAAAAGGGAGGGGGAGGAAGGAGGAGGAGGGGGAGGAGGAGGAGGAGGAGCGAAGGAGGACGAGCAGGAGAATGGGTTGAACCAGGGGAGGAGGGGAGGAGGAGGAGAGGAGGAGGAGGCAGGAGAGATGGGGTAGGAAGAGGAGGACGAGGAGGGGGGGAGGAGAGGAGTAGGAGGGAGGAGGATGAGGAGGGGGAGGAGGAGGAGAAGGGAGAGGGGGAGGAGGAGGAGGAGAAGGAAGGAGGAGGGGCAGAGAGGAGGAGGAGGGGGGGATAGGAAAATGAAAAAGGGGGCGCAGATGAGGACTGTGAGAGAGTGAGGAGGAGGAGGGAGAAATCTTGAGGTGCCGACGAGACAGGGCAGATGCCAACGAAACGGGTGATATCCCAACGGGTACGAATACTTGGACGGGTGAGATTACAGCGAGGGCAATTCGAGCTGATGCTCGGTTCCTGAGGCCTCACAGTCGCAGCAGGGCGCTGGGCTTTTCTTGGGGTGCGCGAGCACGGCGCACAACATATTCCACCGCAGAGGACAACGAATACGAATACGATGGCGCACAATATCAAGCTCAAGGGAGCTGAACCCAAGGTCCTATTGGTACCCAAATCTGTACAAATCCTGTTGGTGCCCTTACAAAGGATCCTTATGAATCCGATGGGACATTTTACAAGCCACATTGGGATCTTTACGGAATCGCATGGGCATCGCATGGGAAACCTTACGGATCTTATTGAATACCCGGGGGATCCCGTAAAATTGTTTAGACACCTGCTTGGAGTCTTGTTGAATATAACGGAAATCCGTGGGGGCCCGAGTGAAATTCTCACAAGTCCTGTTGGCATTCGCACGAGTCTGGCCGGGATCCTTACGAATCCGATTTACTGTCTCATAAATCAAATCGGCAGGCGCTTGAAGGCACGGCACCACTGAGGTGTTTGTACGCCGCTTAATGCGCCCATCAGGGTGCCCCTAAGGCGCCCAAGACGCCCCTTTATAGGGCGCTTGGGAGGCGGCCGTAAGGCGCTTATACGGCGCCTATACTGCACATGAAAGGAGCCAATGTCGCGTGCTGCGCAGCCGCGTGCGAAGATCAAATCCTTGCTCTCAGTGCTCGGTTCTGGGCGGATGTGTGGCGTCAGCGTGCTACTTGCACTGCTGACTCCCAGGGGCCTTGCTTCGCTTCTGCCGAGTTCGGCAGAACTGGCGTCGCCAGTTCAGGGGCCACCTTTTGTCGGGGCCCTCAGATCGCAGCCCTGATTCGATTCCAGCCGCAAGTTCTACGGGAACGCACCAGCATTCCACAATGGCGAGCTTAACTTCTGCCGACCTTCGATTGGTCGTAGTGGGACGAACATCTGTCGTCAAGGCCACAAGACGGGATATGTTGTGACGCCAGTCATCGGATGTCCATTTCCCAGACATGTCTGGCTAGGTGGAGGGGGCGGGTCCAGATTCGTCAACTTGACCTTCGCAACGGTTTGGAGATCTCCTCGGAGCGCCTGGACTTCCCGATTATGTTCCAGCTCTCAGTCGCTTCGAACGACGCGGCAAAGTGCTGAGGGAGATGCCGGGGAGCTTGGTCAGCGAAGCCGAGGAATTTGGACAGGAAAGTGGGGGGCTGAAGAGCTACGTCAGGGGGTCTTGCAAGAGCTTACGGGTACCCACTCTGGGAACCCAGGTCAGCGCGTGAATGCGCCCCGATGCTCAGAATTTTCGCAGACCGGTCAGCGCGCGGTGTCATTATTGAGTTATTTCGTCTCGATAAGCTCATCAAAAGCGAATTGCCCACCGGGTCGCTCGTATGCCGCGTTGCTCATCGTAAGTGTGTCCATAGGTGCGGTTTCATCGTTGGCATTGCGTTTGGCGGCGTGTGCCCGGGCCGCCGTTTTGTGGAAATATTCAGCGACGGCGCTGCCCTCGCCACTGATTGACCTGGCGCGGCCCTGTCCTGTCGCCGTCCAGGCGACGGCGCGAGTTCGCTATAGCTGCCGTCTCGGCGTGGCGCGTCATATTTAGTCGGGGCCGCCGGGGTCGCGCGCATATCAGTCGGAATTCTACGGCTGCCCGTCGGTTTCGGACGAGCTCCGCGTCGGATTCGCTAGATTTTTTGCCGGGGTCCGTTGGGATCCCTTATGCAGTTCTCTTGTTTCGCGCAAGATTCGCGGCGATCCGGGGGGATTCGTGGGGCCCGTGGGATTCCAGTCGGGTTCGTGAGGGAGCTCTTGGTTTCGTTAGACTTTCCTTGCGATCCACCAGGATTCCCACCGGTGTCGCCAGGGCCCCTGCAGGTTTGAGGAAGCCCGCGAAGGATTCTTGAGGGTTCCCATCGAGCTACGAACTTACCCCATGTCGCGCCCAATGCTATGCGACTTCCAGCCATGCCCACGGGTTTCGCAAGGGACTGGACATCGAACTCCAATCGGAATATGACAGATTCTATAGTCAGAGGATTCCACGTGACATCTAAGCGTGCTTCACATTAAATCCAAGAAAAGTCACATCTCAAGTCCAAAGTTTCTTCCAGCCTATTTTGGTTCATTCGGGTTATTATAGTTGTGGCGCCATGAAGTTGATGTCGGATCCAGGGCGTGTGAATCCAGTGCTACTTAGATGCAAGTTGTATTTCGCTTGCAATGAAGCAGGTCTCACATCGAGAAACACTGCATTGTCCGCAGACGGCGACGCTTGTTTCGCGCGCCCTGGGGAGCGTGGAGAAGGTCGCGGCGGGCCTCTGGTGATTGGTTGCTCACCTCTCGCCTGCGGCCTTCATATTGTTGCATTGTTCGCATTTCGCGCGCATGCGTTCCCATGTGGCTGCGTTGCTTGCGTTTCGCACGCATTCGCAGGTCATGGCATTGTTCGCCTTCTGCCTGCGCCCATCGTTTTGGGCTTGAGCCGCAGGCTTCGGGGAGGCAGGAGGGCCGGGGCCCCGCCCCCGCGGTTCCCCGGCGGCAGCCGGGCCGCCGCCCCGCCGCAGGGGCTCCCCGCGGGGGCGATTCCGCTCCCGCCGCCGCTGCCGCCCTCGCGCCGAGCTGCTGCCCCGCCGCCCGCGGTGGCGCGGCCGCCGCCGCTCGCGGGGGCGTCTGGTTTCACTTTCGGGCCGCAGGGCCGGGGGGGGGCGGCCGGCCTGCAGAGGCTTCGCCGTCGCCAGCCCGTGAGGCAAGGACCTTTTGTTCACTGCGAGGTGCAGGGGCCGCAGAAGACCTCCTGTCGCGGCGCCTCGGCCCCGCGCGAGTGTCGGGCGCAGAGGCGCGCCGTGCGGCCTGTTTGCTGGCGGGCCTTGGGGCGCGGTCGACGCGGCGACTTCGGCGCCTCGCCCTGGGCCCGGGGATCTCTGCGGAGACCCGCCGACGCACGACGCAGACCACGCGGCGTGCATCTTAGTGCGCGAGGGAGGTTTCGGGCGAAAGCAGCGCCGAGCCAGCCGGTCGACGCGCGTCCAGCCCGAGCGGGTTCCGCCATCAACGACGCCTCGTCAAGGCCGTGGGGGCCGCGGCGAGGCACTCGCTTGCTGCCGCAGCGCGCCGCGGCAGGCCCCCGTCCTCGGGCGCTGAGGGCCGCGAGGCGCCCATCGGCGTCTGCAATGCGCTCGAGGCGCGCGGGCTGGAGGGCCTCCCGCTGGAGGACTTCCCGAAGGTCGCCGCTCTGCAGCCCTTGCCGCGGAAGGCCCGCAGGAAGGCAGATCGCGACCGCTTGCCGTGGGATGATGGGGAGTTCCAGAGGGGGTTCGAGCTTCTCCGCCGCTCGGTCGACAGCATGCTCTAGATGGCAGGGGGGGGGGGGGCAGGAGCGCGCCTCTTTCGCGCGCTGGGTGTCGCGTGGGTGGAGCAGGGGCCTCGCGCAGCTTGTTCTTCAAGCTGGGGTCAAGTCAGCGAGCTTGTCCTTCGAGCGCCTGCTTCGGAGGTTCCTGGGTTTGCCACCTTGCGCAGGGGTCCAACGTCGGCGCGGCCCGCGAGTTCGACCGCCGGGAGTGGCAGCAGCTAGCCGCCCGGATCGAGAACCGAGACGAGAGCCCCGACCCGAACGAGACCTTCGCCGGGGTGATCGCGCGCGCCAAGGCCGAGGTGCGCGACTGGCCTTCGAGACAGAAGGGGCCTGCCGAGGCCCCCCCGCAGCGGGCGCGGCCCCGGCGTCGGGGGCGCCCCGCGGGCAAGGGGCGCCGCGACGGCAAGGGCGGCGCGCAGGATTGGCAGGGCGCCCCTCGGCCCGCGGCGACGAGGCCACTGCTTCCGCCGCGCCCGCCGCCCCCGGCAGCGGCCTTGAAGGGCGCCCGAAGGGGCGCCGCCTGATGCAGCGACGGGGCGCGCGCGTCGCAGGACGCACTGGCCCCGCGAGACGCACTGGCCCCGCGGGGCAAGCCGTTAGCGGGCGACGCCAGGGCGCCGCGCAAGGCGCGGGAGACGGCGGATAGCCAATTGCATCCTTCCAGCGGGGCCGCTGCGCCGCGTCGAGGGCTGAAGCCTCCGCCGATTGTTCCTTCTCCTCCCGCCCCCCTCCTCTCCCGCCCCCCCGCCTCCCCCTTCTTCTCGCCCTTTCTCCTGCCCTCCGGCAGCGATCGTGCTTCGGAATTCGATGCAATTTTTGGACCGGGCCGTTGGGCTCGCCCATCAGGTCAGGCGTTGCACCCCTTCTTCTTCAGAACTGTCTTGCGGCTGTTCCTGCGAGCCCCCGGAGGGGCGCCTTGAGCCGTCGGCCAGCGAGACGTCGTCGCAGGGCGATCCGCCCAGCCCAGCAGCGCATGTCACGTTTTTGTTCGTCGACATCGCGCTTGCGCAAGCTCTTGCCTCTCTGCCAAGTCGTTCGTCGAATCGTATGTTCACAAGCGAACAACGCTGCCGCGGTTGCGTCTCGCCGAGAGCAAGCGTTGAAGTTCTGGCGTCAGCGGGCCGCTGTCTCGAAGCCTGCCCGGCAGCGGTTTGGGGCAGCGTGCGGGCGCAGTGCGAGCCCGCCTCAGGAGGGCCCCAAGCGCCGCCGTTGCAGGAAATGCCGATCGCCGCAGGGCACGAAGATGCGCATGTCATCGCGATTGGGCCCGAGGTTGCCCAGTCTCTGGGCCCTCGCGCGCGGGCGGGCTCGGCAGGGCAACGGGCCCGCCCTGTATGTCGGGGGGCTGAGAGGCTTTCGACGGCGCGCAGGATCGTGACATCCTGCGCGCCCAGTCCCGCGATGTGAGCACTCGCGAGCTCGACGGGGCCGCGCCGGGCCCGCTCGCGGCGGAAGTGTGGGCCATGCATGCGTCGGAGGCGAAGGCGGGCAAGGTCGGCCTCCTCTTTTCTCTCTCTCTCTCTCTCTCTCTCTCATCTCTCTCTCGTCTCTCCTCTCTCTCTCTTCTCTTCTCCCTCTTCTCTTCTCTTCTCTTCTCTATCTCTTCTCATCTCTTCTCTTCTCTTTGCTCTTCTCTCTCTCTTCACATTCACTTCTCTTCTCTTGCTCTTCTCTTCTCTCTCTATATCTCTTCTCTCTCTTCTCTTCTCTTCTCTTCCTTCTCTTCTCTTCTCTTCTCTTCTCATCTCTTCTCTTCTCTTCTCTTCTCTTCTCTTCTCTTCTCTTCTCTTCTCTTCTCGTCTTCACTTCTCTCTCTGCTCTTCTCTTCGCTTCCCATTCACTCTCTTTCTCTCTCTTCTCTCTCTTCTCTTCTCTTCCTTCTCTGGCTCTTCTCTTCTCTTTCTCTCTTCTCTCCGCTGTTTTTTTTTTCTCCTCTCTCTCTTCTCCCTCTCCCCCTCTCTCTCTCTCTCTCTCTCCCCTCTCTCTCTCTCTCTCTCTCGCTCTCTCTTTCTTTTCTTTTCTATCTCTCTCTCCCCCCCTCTCTCTCAATTTTTTCCCCCCCTCTATCTCTTTTCCTTCTCTCTCTCTCCTTCTTCTCTCTTCTCTCTCTCTCTCTCTCTTCCTTTTCTCTCTCTCTCTCTCTCTTCTCCTCTCCCTCCTCTCTCGTCTCTCCTCTCTCTCTCTCTCTCTCTCTCTCTCTCTCTCTCTCTCTCTCTCTCTTTCTCTCTCTCTCTATCTCTTTTCTCTCTTTTCTCTCTTTTCTCTCTTTTCTATCTTTTCTCTCTTTTTTCTTTTTCTCTCTCTCTCTCTCTCTCTCTCGCTCTGACACCAGCACCTCCAGCGCCGGCGGCCGCCCCCACCACGCCGGCACCAAAGCCAGAGTCACAGGCAACAGCGACGTCAGACCCGACACCCACCCCGACGTCAACAGTGAGGCCAGCACCGACGACAGCTCCGACGCCAGCACCGCCAGCGTCACCACCCACGCCCGCGCCTACGCCGGTACCCACGCCAGAGTTGCAGCCAGCATCTACGCCAACTCCGCCGTCAGCATCGACGCTCGCATCCATGGCAGCATCGTCCATAGCTTCGACACCAGCACTGCCAGCGGCAGCACCCACGCCCACGCCTACGCGGGCACCAACGTTGACACCAGCACCAACGCCAGCACCGAGCGCAGCCGAGACGTCATCGCCGACGAAAACTCTCACGCCAACCCTGCCAGATTCAGCACGCCCTGCGTCGTCCGCGGCGGCACCAAAGGCGGCACCCACGTCGGCCTACACGGCAGCGTTCGTGGAGCGTGTGTGGTTGGAGGTCATCGAGTGGTACAACGTGGTGTCACCGTCCACGTGGGCCACCCTGTGCGCCACGTACGTCATGTACTCCTTTTTCATCGGCTTCCGCGACGAGTGGCGGCGACGGACCGCAGCTACAGTGCGGCGGCGACGCCGACAGCGCGGGGGCGACGTCGACCGCAGACGCCATCTAGGCCACCAGACGGCCGCCCAGGGCCGCCCTGGCATCAGCCCCCACACTGCCTCGAGCCTCGAGCCGACCTCCCTGCCAAAACCTGGTAGCACGCCAGCGGGGGCGGCTTCAGCCCCCCCCGCATCCATCCATACAGACTGCCTGCCATTATTGTTTAAATCGTCGTACCCCCACGCTTCCTCAAGCCTCGATCCTACCCCCCCTTCAAAAAACCGGTAGCACGATAAAATCACGACGTCGGCTTCATCAGCCCCCCCCGCGTGGCACCACGCTGCCATACCTGTCACCTGTCCCCACGCGCCACGAGTCCCTGTGGTACCCCTCACCCAGCCAACAACCTGTAGCACGGCGGCATCGGGGGCCATAGCCACTTCCGTCTCGCGTGCTCACAATATACCATAAAAACCTCTCGAGCATGTGGTCCCTGGCTCCCTCGCAACCTCGCGTGTTAGCACCAGCACTGCCAGCACTAGCACTGTGACTGTACGGGAGCACTTCGAGCGCTTCCTCGGACCGCAACCAGCCACCATCGGTCACCTCCGAGCCGTAAGCTGCCGTTTGGCCGCTTGGATCCCACCACGGCTCCACGCGGGCACAGCGGTCATCGTCCAGGGTCAAGTCCACAACCCCATCAACGGCCTCCGAGGTATCGTGCGAGGGCAGTCCAGCGAGCACCCCGGCCACTGGACCGTCACGCTGTCGTCTGGGGACACCGCCCACCTGAGATGCTCCAGTCTGACCGTCCCTGCACCTGCGCTCCGCGCCGAGATGCCGTCCCCCAGTACGGGCGCACAGACCAAGGCCCAAACTCTGGGACCCCAGCCCGGCCCAGCAGTGGACCCACGCCACCGTACCTCAGCAGCACAGCGCCCTGACGTCACGGCAGCAGTACCCTGCAGGCCACCTGCGCTGACCGTCCCACCAGGCAGCCGCGCCCAGACTGAACGCACAGCTGACTGTGAAGTCGGACTCCGAGACTCACGCGACGACGGCGCCGACGACCACTACCTCCACCACGACCTCGGGGTGCAAGCGCCCGTGGGCTTCTGGGACCCGATCGGGCACACAGCCGACGGCCCCAGCTACGGCCCCCCTACGGCCGGCCCCTCTGCGGCGAAGCCCGTGAGCAGCAGCGTCGCCGATGGGAGGCAGGACGCCGACCCTAACGGCCGCAATTTCCAGGGTGCGGACACGCTGCGAGAGGTCGCGGAGATGCTGTCGCACCTGAAGGAGCAGGACCTGCTCCAACGACTGGAGGCTGAGGAGCGCTCCGACAGGAGGAGGCTGAGGAGGTTGAGGGCCAAACGCAAGGCCGCAGCAGCCGCCGAGGGGGGCGGCGGGGACGCCGCGCAGGCCCAGGAGGAGCCACCCTACCAGGATGCTCCGGCTCCTGCGCTCCGCCGGGCCAAGCGGATCCTCTTGTCATGGGTGTTGGCCGCGCACCTGCCGCCTCTTGTGGCGGTCCCCGACCGCCGCCCCGCTAGGCACACCCACTGGTTCCGCGAAGCTGGACCACAGTACGACGCACCGAGAAAGGCCGACGCGCAGCCGACTGCCCACCGATGCATCGAGCTCCGCCTATGGAGTCTGAGAGCTCCTGGCCCCCGCCCGACTCTGGCCCGCAGTTCGGACATGCTCCTAACCTGCGTGGACGCGGCCCTCGGCCTCCCGCACGGCCGCACAGCAGGCCTCATCCACCGCGCCGCTCTCAAGCGTCTGCGCACTGATACTGTTTTCCTTCTTCAGTTTCTCACGTGGTCCGACGCTTTTGAAGAACGCTGGGGCTTCTCATTCACTTTGCCCTCATCCTGACCAGCGTGGTGCGGCCAGCATGATGTTTGTATGTGCCAATCTTGAGTTTATACTTGTTTCTGGTAAGCCTGTTGTAGAGTCGTTGGTGCGTACTCTTCACACGCAGTATATATGTATTTGTCGTTCCTCCCTCCTGAATGTGGTGACGTTAACCCGGCCGGCCACCTTCGTTATCTACTGCTTGGCTTTCAGAGCAAATAGGCGGGGAAAAATGCGTTGCACTTTTCAAGTGCGAAGAACGCTGGGGCTTCTCATTCACTTTGCCCTCATCCTGACCAGCGTGGTACGGCCTCGCCCTCGCCGCAAGTGCGCGTCCTGCCTTGCTCACCCGGGCGCTGTTCCCTGGTGCGCCGTGCCTGCTGGCGGGGGTGGCGGCTTCAGCCCCACCCCACGCACCCGAGCCATCACGCCATGTCTTGTCCGCCATGTCGTAGCGGGTGCATCCGCTGTGAGGGCCTCCTCTGCACCCTCGCACTGTCTTCTCACTTCTGCCTGTGCCAGCATGCAGGAACCAAAACAGGCTCCCAGCATGTGCAACCATTACCTCAGAACGCGTCTGGCGCTCACTCTGTGACTCTGCTCTCTGGCTCTCCTCGAGACCATTCCGTCCGCCCGCCTGGCCGCGGACCACTGTCTCGTGCCACTGTGCAGTGACATGCGGCTCCTAGCAGGATGCAACCTTTTCCCCCTTTTCTCAGCCGCGTCAGGCGCCTCTCTGCCTCTCTCACCTCACTGAACAGACTCTGTGACTCACGTGTAGGAATCTCTGCTCTGCTCTGCCGTCCGCCGCCTGGCCGCGGACTCTGTCTCTCTCGAGGTCCGCCAATGGGTGCTAAAGGTTAGCTGGCAGCGGCTGGTGCCGCTGTGCTGTCGGCTAGCTTTTGCCGCTCCTGTTGGGGTTCTCGGCCTGTGCGCACTGTGCTGGGCCATGCGGCTCCCAGCTGGTGCACCTTTTCTCTTTTCGCCAGCCCGTGCGACCGCGAGGCACCGCGTCCACGGGGCCTGGGCGCGGGGGCGGGGGGTGCCCCGTCGCTGCGCGCCGCGCAGCGGCCAAGCGCCCAACCGGCGGTCCGCCAAGCCGCCTTAGCCGCGTTCTTCACGTCGCCAGTCGCGTTGGGGCCTTTTTCTTCACGCGGTCTGACAGGTGAGATCTTCGCAGTCTGTCCGCCGTCCGTAGCTTCAGACGCAATGCGCCGGGGGAGGGGGCCTGTTGCCCGCCCTCGTATCTTAAGGCTGCACCGCCGCTAATAGTGTTTTGCGAGTTGTCGCACCGCAGTGCGCCTCGCGGACGTGACATGGACATCCCTACATGTCCTGCTCTCTCTTCTCCTCCTCAACTCAACACGTCAATCCTCTCTCCTCTCTTCTCACTCATCTCTCTCTTCTCGCGAATCCATCTCTCCCTCCTCTCTCTCTTCCTCCCTCTATCCCGTCTCTCCGTACACTCTCACCTTCTCTCTCTCTCTCTCTCTCTCTCTCTCTCCCTCTCTCTCTCTCTGTCTCTCCCTCCCTCTCTCCCTTTCTCTCTCTCTCTCTCCCTCTCTCTCTACAGGGCGTAAATCTGAATGATATCCTTTTGGTCGAGCGTCTCGGCGCTTTCGATATTCGGGGTGGCTGGGCGAAGGCTCGAGTCATCGACATTTTCAAGAACAGGTGTAATTTCTTCAGCGTCCATGCGCGAATGGGTCTGGAGCGATGCTCGCGGTTGCCGCGCGCGCGGTGCTTTCCCTGTTGCGGCAGTGCGGCGTGGAAGTTTGACTTGGAAAAGAAGATTTCGTAGCAGCTTTCAAGACTGCGTGCGTGTCCAGACTTCCGCCATCGCGGCCCATGCGTTGTTCGGCGTGCGACGCAGACAGCCGCGAATCAGCCGCGAATAAGATTTTCGGAAATGCGCGCGCGGCCTCTCGGGGCAGGCGGGGGGGCGCGCGTTGCGGCGGCGCGCCCGAGCTGCGACGTTTGTTTTGGAATGCGTGTTTTTTAAATTGGTTTTGTATGCGCTCGTTGACGACGGGTTTTGTATGCGCTCGTTGACGACGCCTTCCTCGACGACGTCGCGGCGCGCGCCCTCCGAGCAAAGGCGATGTTTCAGGGGGCTCTGGCACTGCTTTGCTGGGAGGTGGTTTCTTTGTTTGGGCGCGAGGTTTTCGCGGCCCCGGAGGGGGTGCATTGGCGCCTCGGCCGCGAGAAAGCCGTCGCGCGGCAGCGCGAGATGGCAGTCGCGTTGCGCGCGCACTCGTTGCCGCCAGCATTGGCGTCTAAATTCGTAGGAATGTTGGCTCTCGCGTGTTGGTGATCTCTCGTCTGCGTTAGGATGTCCAACGTGCGCCCGTTCTGCTGGTGCGCCGCGCGCCGCGGGAGCTGGGCTCTGGCGCGCCGCTTGCGCGCGCCCCTGCGCTGGTGGGTCCGTGTGCTTCCCCGGAGTCCTGGCTGCGCGGTCGCCGCGAGAGAGGTCGCGCTGGCCCCCTTCGAATTTCTAGTTTGCGCAGACGCCGAAGGGGGCGGGGGCGTCAGGGCAGCGGTGATCTCCGGGGGCGGCTGCGCGAGAAAAGGGGCCGTCAGCGCGGCGCCGCGGTTCTGGGGGCGCATTTTGCGCGAGAGGGCCATTCGAATCAGTGATTTTGATGCGTTGGCATTGGTGGCAGCGCTGAACGCGTGGAAGTCGCAGCTCGCGTCTTCGTCGACAACGCTGCTGCTGAAGACGTCGCGTTGTCAGCTTGGTCGAGGCAACTGGGTCTCAGCGCAATTGGCGGTGCTGCATGGCTGTCCGTTGCCCTGGCGCAGGCCCCCATCGAATGCCGGTGGGCGCCGTCGACGAGCAGCCCCGCCGACTGCTCCTGCCGGGGCGCAGTAGGCCCGTTGCAGATCCGCGGACAGGGGGCGCTAAGTGGCCCACGCTTGCCGGAGCATTCGCCGGGTTGAACCATTTGCATGCCATCTTGTTGTCTTTTCGCTGCCGTCATTTTGCGGCCCTCGTTCATGCGTCGCTCCCTCTCCCCTTTCTCGTTCACCTCTCTCTTCCAGTGTTGTCCCTGGTCCTCCCTGTCCCGCCCCTTTCTCCCTCCTCTGCCCCCCCTGCCTCTTCCATCTCCCCCCCCATCTGCCTTCGCGCTCCTCCCTCCGCCCCCTCCCAGCCCCGTGGAGTCGAGGCTGCGCGCGGCTCCTGGCGCGCGCGCGCGAGCAGGGCCCGGGCGCAGCCGCGCGCTTGTGCGCGGATGGGGGGGGGGGCTGGGCTGGGGCCTGTCGATTGGCGGGGGGCGCGCGCGTTTGGCTGAGCGCGTGCCTGTTATGCGTTGTGCGTTGTGTGTATATGTATGTATGTATGTATTTATGTATGTATGTATGTATGGATGTATATATATATGTGTGTGTGTGCGTGTGCGTGTGCGTGTGCGTGTGCGTGTGCGTGTGCGTGTGCGTGTGCGTGCCTGCCTGTGTTTGTGTGTGTTTGTGTGTGTATGTGTGTATGTGTGTCTGTGTGTGTGTGTGTGTGTGTGTGCGTGTGAGTGTGTGCGTGTGCGTGTGCGTGTGCGTGTTTGTGTGTGTGTGTTTGTCTGTGTGTCTATGTGTCTGTGTGTGTGTGTGTGTGTGCGTGTGCGTGCGTGCGTGCGTGTGTGCGTGTGTGTGTGTGTGTGTGTGTGTGTGCGATTGTGCGCGTGTGCGTCGTTGTGCAATTTCGTGCACTCGACTGCCTGCCGACCGCCGCCGGGTCAAGCAGCGGCGCGGGGAAGGGCCCGTCGGGCGAGCCGCCGGGCCCCCCCCGCCCCCCGTCCGTCATGGCGGGGGCGCCGCGCCCCATTTGCCCCGCCGGGCTGCGAACCGACCGCCCCGCGGCCGCGGCCCCCTGGAGGGCTCCGCCAGCGCGCGCAGGCTTGGCGACCCGGAGGAGTCGCAGCCCCGGAGGGCCGCGGTGGACCCCCGCAGGGGGGCGGGCGCGCCGCTGTCCGGCGCGCAGAAGGGGTTGCCGTGTCGCGCGCTGCAGAATAGGCAGTTGTTCGACGGTCTGCCCCCAGGGGGTCGACCGCGCGAGCGGGCCAAAGCAAGCGGCTTTGGTGTCAGCTTTGCGCGCGCGGCCCGGAATCGGGCAGACATGCTGCAAGTTGCGTCGCAGCAATCAACCGCCTGCGACGTCGCGCGCGCGGTCGGCGATCTGTCTGAGGAGCCCGCGCGGCGCGCTGCTCGCCGGAGGGGGACTTCCAGCGGGCGTTATCGCGTCCATGTTCCCGTGCACAGGTGCGCCTCGTCAGCACCTCGCGGGTCTCGGGGCTGCCCGGCAAAGCGCGTCTGCAACGGTTGTGCAGAGTGCGCTCCTCCAGGAGGGGTCAAGGCGCGTTGCGTTGGGGACCGTTCGGGGGTCTTGGAAGTCTTTGCGCTGCGCGTTATACGCCAGGGGTGAATTCTGCCGATTCGTTCAGCCTGCCGCGCTTCCCGGTCGCGACCGAGAGCGCCCGCCAGTTTGCTGCGCTCGCGCCTCGCGGGCCCGCCGCGGGCAAATGTTTGCAACGGCGGCGATGGGCGCATCGTTTTTTAGAGATCTCCAACGCATGGTGGGAAGGAGGAGTCCAGCAGCTTACTGGTGGAGCGATCCAGAGCGCAGCGGGTCGCGCCGTGGCGCGCCCCGCCAAGCCCGGGCACGCAGTTGAGCAGATGATCGCGGCAGCGGGGCGGGCGCTTTCGCGGTGGCGAGGGGTTTTTTGTCTTGGGGGGCGGCGGAGCTCGCCCCGCTGTTGCACGCGCAAGTCCGCCATCGTTTTCGAAAGTGCTGCCGCGGTTTATACGGCGGCGCAGCGCAAGAACAGCGCGGTGCCCGCATCGCTGTGCAGGGGATGCTCGTGTCAAGCACGAGGCCATCGCATGCGTGATGCCCGCAGATTGGCAGACGCAGTGCGTCGCGCCCAGCTCGCTCGCAGGGGCGAGGTCCTCTCGTTCGGATGTCGCAAGTCCATGCTCGAGACTCGCTTGTGCGCCCTGGAGAACGGCGCTGCCAATGCGGGCGCGCGTGCGCTCAGGCGGGGCATGGCCCGGGGCGTGGCGGCCCGAGGGTGCCGGTCGCGGGGGGTCTGCGAGCGGGCGGATGGAGGTCGGCGAGCCTCGTGGCTTGCGCGAAGCCGCGCGAGCTCGAAACTGGGGCGCGCGTTCAGTATGTGGCCGACCACAGCGACAGCGAACCAGATCGCGCGCAGGGCGCCGCAGCGGGGTCGTCGCGCCCAGCCCGCACTTGGGGTGCAGACCTTGGGTTGGGCTGGGACAGCTGCGCCGTTGTAGTCTCATGTTGGTGCTGGTTCGCTGTCGCGTTGTGCGCGCGTGACTCGTCGTTGGCGCGGCCACAGACGCCCGCGGCCGAGGCCCCCGCGCGGCCGCTGCGCTCCCCGCGGCGCAGGCCCCCCTGGGGGCTCGAGTTTTGTTTTCTGCGGACGGCGATGCTGGCCTCGCGCGCCCCGGCAAACGCTGGGGGGTCACGGTGGGGCCTCTGGCGATTGGGTGCTCACCCCTCGCATGCATCCTCAGATTGTCATTTTGTCAGCATTTCGCGCGTGTGCGTTCTCGTCTAACTGTGTTGCCTAGATCCCGCGCGCGTTCGCAGGTCATTGCGTTGTTTGTCTTCTGCGCGCGCCCCTCGCCGCCGCAAGTTTTGGACTCGAACCGCAGGGTTCGGGAAAACAGGGGGCCCAGGATTCCACCTCCTGGTTCTCAAACCACTCGCCCGCCCGGGATGCAGACCTTGGGCTGGGCTGTGGCAGTCGCGCCGTCGTGGCCCTATGTTGGTGTTTGTTCGGCGTCGCGGTGTGTGTGTGTGTGTGTGCGTGGCTCGTCGCTGGCGCAGCCGCGGGCGCCCGCGGCCGCTGCCCCCCCGTGGCCGCTGTGCCCCCCGCGGCGCATGCCCCCCTGGGGACTCGAGTGTCGCTTTCACGTTCAATTCAAAGGCCAGGCGGATGTTATTCAAACTGTGGGCATGTCCCGGTCCCATCGTTTCCTAGTGCAATGCCGCCTTGACGTCGATTGAGTTTCGCTTGGACTTGAGTGGGTCCAGATCTGCGGCTTTTCATGGATTTCGATGCTTATTCCACTTTCGCCCACTTTTTAGACTTAGCGAGACCCTATGCCCCCAACAGCTTTGAATTACTTCGTCATGCGCTCGCTGCTTTTTCTTTCCACTTGCAAATAAAATGCGCAGCCCTGCAGATGCAATGCGAGTAGTAGTTTCCGAGCGCATTTGACATGGCATGCCGCTTTGGATCGACGAGGCCCTTTGTCCAGACAGAGCTTCCTAGCAAAGCTGTTCATACCGTAGTTTTATCAATGAAACTGGACTGTTCCCCACATCTGGGCCATGTGGGTTTGATTTCAAGTAGGTTCCAACAGTAATTCAGCTCGCGTAGCCAAATGTCAGGCCCATGGTTTTTTGGACCGATCTTGTGGTCAGTTGCAATTCGGTGTTTTTCGTGCGTCTGGTAAGATATTGATCCATTGGGTTATGTCGCAACTATCCTGTGATATTGGGTCTTCGTTATGAATCAGCAGCGCCCCATGTTTACGCCTTCTTTGTTTCCTCCTCCCTCCTCGTTCCTCCCGCCCCTGCCTTTGCCGTCCGCATGCCCATGTCAGCGCGCCTTTCGCACGTTTCGTGGCCCCATATGGGGAGTGGCGTGCGGTACCTGCCTCCATGTCGGCACACCCTTATGCCGCTTCGTGGTCACAGAGGGAGCTCCGCCGACGGCCTCCAGCGGCAGGGTTCACATGCGGTGCCCGCTTCCATGTCGGCACGCCTCTCACACGTTTCGTGGCCCCATAGGGAGGTCCACCGAATGTACCATTGGCAGGGTTCGCAATCGGTGCCCGCCCCCAGCTCTGAACACCCCTCAAGCGCTTCGTGGCAACATAGGAGGCTCCACCGAATGTACCGTTGGCAGGGTTCGCAAGCGGTGACCGCCCCCAGTTCTGCACACCCCTCACGCGCTTCGTGGCCACACAGGGAGCTCCACCGAAGGTCTTAGTGGCAGGGTTTGCACGCGGTACCTGTCTTCATGTCGGCACACCCTTTACACTGTCGTGGCCCCATCGGGAGTTCACCGGATGTCCCAAATGGCAGGGCTCTTACGCGGTACCTGCGTCAATCTCGATACCCCCCTCACGTTCCGCGCCTCCATAGGGAGCTCCACCGACGGTCCCAAGGGCAGGGCTCGCGTGCGGTATCCGCTTAGATATCGGCACGTAAATTCACACGTTGCTGGGCCCCTACACGGAGCGCCTGTTCCTAAGTCCCACGTTCCCTGCGATCCTCATGCATGCAGATGGCTGGGCTCTTCGCTGGGATCTGTTTGCGTATAACAAAATATTTGATGACAGCTGGATTCCAGATTAATGGGACCAGGTCCAGATCCATCATTTCAATTATTTGTGTGAAGTGCGTCCACTCGCACTTCACTTAAATTCTTCACGCGTCACGTACACCCACCAACCGTTCAAACAACCCTGCCTATATGAAAGCTGACGGGAGCCGGAACGAAGAGTCACATACAGCGACGCCGAACTCGACGGATCCATGGAGGATGGGGACGAGGGCAGGGGGAGGATGAGGAGATGGAGGAGGAGGGAAAGGAGGAGGAAGAGGAGGAGGAGGAGGAGGAGGAGGAGGAGGAGGAGGAGGATGGGCGAGGAGGAGGAGGAGGAGGAGGAGGAGGGGGAAGTTAGCAGGTTCAAGGAGGGGGAGTAGGAGAAGAGTAAGTCAAGCTAGCCAGCTCGAGCGAGTCAAGCATGGCATGCCCAGTTCCACCCGCCCTCCCACAACATAAGAAGCAAAGCTGGCACAACTGGGGGCCGAAGTCACACCGGCCAGCCGGTTTGGTACAGCAGATGCGGCCGCGATGGCGGTTGCCGACGGGAACTGGCGAGCGCGTGTTGAATGCCGCGCACGCATTGCCAGACGAGTCGAGAATGGCCCGGTACACCGCAGGAAGCCAGAGGTGGCCGGAGGAAGCCCGACGGTCTGACAGGACACCCCAAAGCATTTTTGTGAAAAAAAGCATTGGGTTTTTGATGTTTTTATGTTGAAATGCTTGCAAACACACGGTGTTCGGTAGGATTCTGACATGAACGCGCGAGTGTGCTCTTTGTTGTATTTTTTTGCACAGGATTCGCGGCCTGGGTGCATGACAGAGCATCGCGAGTGCACCGCGCGATGACGTGAAATCGCTGGATTTGACAGAATTCTTAAGATTCTTGTGGTTTTCCTATGATTTCAGCAAGAGAGCCCGGGCGGGAAATTTGTACAATTTTTGGTGAAAA
>CAUYUJ010018841.1:0-2500 GCA_963575745.1 Prorocentrum cordatum
TTTCAGGCTGCCGCTCTCGATAGGGATGCAAGAGTCCCGGAAGGCCAGGGCGAAGCTCTGCGAGAAGGGCGCGGACAGCGAGAGTGGCCGAGGATGGGCCAAGGAGGCAACTTTGCCGTCGCTCGGACGTCCATTTCCCGTACATGTTTCCGTTTCGTGCGTGGCTTTTGTCGCTCGATGGTCCAGGATGCTCCTCAAGGGTCCTCGCCGAGAAAAAATGCACACGTCCGAGCGATGCCAGGGCCAAGGAGGCAAGGGATGCAGGAGCACCCTCGGGAAGGCTGCCCGTCCTTGCTGAGCGGGGTGGCCGCAGGAGGGAGGAGACCAGGGCGGCATGGACGCGAACACTCGGAGCTCCGCGCGGAGTCCTGGAGTCGGCGCTGGGGGGTCGGCGCTCGCTGGCCATGGCTCGGACGTCCATTCCCTGTGTTGTTTCGCTTTCGTGCGTGGCTTTTTCGCCAAATGATCAAGGATGCTCCTCGATTGTCCTCGCCGAAGGAAAAATGCACACGTCCGAGCGATGCCAAGCTCGGGGCGCCGCCATGGTGGCCCGCAATGCCAGGATATACCAATGGTCATAGGACAGAACAAAGAGTACGGCCTTTCGTGAGAACGAATTGCGCAAACGGCACTCATACGGCGAAGAGCGGGCGACGAGAACTTGGGCAATGTACGAAATAATATATTCGACAAGCGTCACCAAACTTCGAGCCCCACGAGAGCCGCGCGTAACTCCGACAGATCATGTCTGTGCGGATGTCCATTCAAAGTTGGAGCGCAAGAGAAACACCTCTGAAGAGATCACGCTGCTAGGATATGGACGACAGCATCACTGGGACAGACAAGCCCCCTCCTTACACGGAGGAAAAGAAGGAAGACGACAACACCAAGTGGAGGAAGAGGAAGGCAGGAAGAGAGGAGAGGGGGTCATCTCTCTTACCTCCCCGCTTCTCCACCTCCTCTCCTCCTCCACTTCTCCTCTTCATTCTCCTCTTCCTCCTCCTCCTCCTCCTCCTTTTCTACTTCCTCCTCCTGCTCTTTCTCCCCTTGCACTCGATATCCACATAATTGTTTTGGCTGGGCATCTGGCGAAACCTCGTTTGGATGCCTCTGGCAGGCCGCTGCGCTGGGCTCACCTGGGGAGCCCATGAAGCGGCCACGTCTGTGCGCCTGGAAACGCTGGAAAGAAACGATCCTCGTTTTGGATGCTCTCTGGTGTGATCGTTCCCCTTATGTTTCTCCTCTTTGCTGCTTGGACCCTTCCCTGCTACTCCTGCTCCCGCTCCTGCTGCTCCTGCTGTTTTTGCTGCTGATCCTCCTCCTCTTCCTCCTCCTCCATTCCTGTTTCGTATGAATAACCCCTCCCTGTCGCATCCCGAAGCCAATAGGAAGGGCGGGCTGGGCGTTTCGCTTAAGATTTCCTTGGCGCTTCTGAGCCTGAAACTTTAAAACTGACAGCCGTTGCACAGATGGAGGGCGGGGCGTTTCCAAAATGTTGGTCTCGCCTTGAGCGCCGCGCACATTCGTCCTAAACCATAGCCAGAAGTTCACGGATTGAGAGCAGGCCGTTTTCAAAATGTGGTTCTCGCCGGAGCCACGCGCACATTCGTTTAACAAAATTGCAAGCGTTCAACAATTTGAGACAGGTCAGTTTGAAA
Source organism: Prorocentrum cordatum (assembly GCA_963575745.1). NCBI lineage: Eukaryota > Dinophyceae > Prorocentrales > Prorocentraceae > Prorocentrum > Prorocentrum cordatum. Next base: position 1,659 of record CAUYUJ010018841.1, read on the forward strand.
GTGTGGCTCTCGCCTCAGCGCCGCGCACATTTGTCTTTTTAAAAACTGCACGCGCTTCACGGATTGAGGGCGGTTCGTTTTCAACATGTGGCTCTCCCTTGAACGCCGCGCACATTCGTTTTTCATAATGTGCAAGAGCTCCACGGATCGAGGGCGGTTCCTTCAAACATGTGGTTCTCGGTTCAGCGGCGCGCGTTCGTTCTAAGAAACTGCAGGCGTGTCAAAAATTCTCAGGGTTAACATTACACGAGTGGTGTTCGGGAGCGGTTCAGGACTGTCCAGGTGTAACAGTTGCGTGAATTCGCGGTGGGGTCCCACGAAAAATGTTCTGGCACGACTCGAGATCGCCAGCGCGCAACAATCAGGTGACTCGTGGCGTTGAACTCGTGAGAATGGCCTTCTGGCGCGCGTCAGAATTTTCACACGGTTGTCCCCCAACGGCGTACCATCCAGTGGAAATGAACCATTGTATGGGGTATGTGAAAAAGGGAGCCTGGAGGGAGGGCGTATTCCAACACATCGTTGGTGAATCTTTGGCTCATACTGGACCTTCCCATCTTCTTCCTCCTCCTCCACCTCCTCCTCGTCCTGCTGGACCCCCCCCATTCGTCATCTCGTTCTTCCTTGATGCAAGTTGATGGCGGTACCTTGACCTCGCTCTCGCCCCGGCAGTGCCGCGAAAATAAGGTTCCCAACTGTGCCGATCAGAAGGAACGAACCGCACGGTGACGACGCGCCTCCTTTGTGCCCGGACGCGTTGCTTTCGGTTCTGCAAGCTGCGCGGAAAAATCGTGCATGGACACACGGAAAAAAAGAGAAAGAGAGAGAGAGAGAAAGAGAGA
>CAUYUJ010018841.1:7500-28951 GCA_963575745.1 Prorocentrum cordatum
CTGGCAAGGAACAACGTGCTGCTCGACACCCAGGTCCTGCAGCGCCACCCGAAACATCTTCAGGAACTGAAGATAACTGAAGTCCCACACCATTTCTTCTGGGGCCCCTTGCGCGAGCTCGCGGAAGATGGGCGCGGCGCACTGAAACCAGCCGCTGCCCAGCATCACTCCGACGTCGGCCAGGCCCGTCTTGCTGCGCGGCGGCTTGATGTCTGGGAAGAGGAGCAGCGACCACCGGCGGCGCACTCCTGGCGCCGGCGCGATAATGTTGCCGCGCGCCAAGGAGAGCAGGTGGCTGGGTCGGAAGTAGCCCGAAACCATGGCGAGCAGGACGATGGCCATCTGCAGCGCCCCGCGCGCCACCGTGCGCCAAGCCAGCCCGCGCCAGAGGGCCAGCGGCCAGGCCCGGCGGCTTCTCCCCGGCGCCAGCTTGCGCCAGCCCCGGAGGCAACGCCAGGCTCGCGGCGTCTTGGACTCGCCCTGCTTCGAGTACCCTGGGAACCTGTACATCAGGCCCGCCATCGCCTGGTCGCCCTTCGACGACTCGTGGCCGCTGAAGAACAACGCGTTCATGTAGTCCACGAGGGCCTCTGCGCGGGCGACCGCGGCGGGCGGCGCGGCCCCGCGTCGCAGAACTCCAAGAAGGCGCCCAGCTCCAGACCGCGCCGCCTCCGCGCGGGTGCAAGCACGGACCGTCGCTCCAGGAAGCTCTGGCCGTCCGCTGCTGCACTGTCCTGCGACGCCTCCGCTCCGTAGGTCTTCTTCCTCTTTGCAGCGCGCCTCAGCAGCTCCTTCCCGCGCCTCTCGCCGGCTTGCGCGGCCTGCTGCTCGTCGGAGGTGCTGCTGTCGCCGTCGCTGTCGGCCGCGATCTGTCGCTGCCAGTCCTGGGGGAGGCCCAGCAGGTCCGCGTCCCGCTCTGGGAGCCGAGGCGTCGGCGGCAGCGCAGCCAAGCTCAGGCGAGCCTTCCAGTCCCGCGACCGCTGGGCCGCCGACAGTGTCCTCTGGCTGCGCGGCGCCGGGGTCAGCCCTGCGCTCGTCGGCGCAGACCGCGGCAGCCGCGGGGGCCTCGCCCCAGCCAGCGCCTGCGCCAGCCGCTCCAGCTGGCGCCTCCGCTCGGTCGCTGGCAGCGGCGCGGGCGCCGGCTCCGCCCGCGCAAGCTCCCGCCGCCGCATGCGAAGCGGGCCGAGGGTCAGAGAGCTCGGCCCTATCAAACGGTTGGGCCAAAATGGGATACGAGGGCGTCAGGCAACAGTCAGAATACAGAAGGCGAGAGCCCGCTCGGTGAAAGGGGGCCGAGACCCGAGGATCTTGGCTCGACGCTCCGAGAGGTAAACAAGACTCAGGACTCGGTGACTGATTGAAACGCAAAGGGAGCGCGAACCCTGGGGGGACCCTGTAAAAGAGACTGCGTCGAAAGTAGAGTATCAAGCAACTGTGAACCGAAGGGCCCCTTGGCCCCTTTCTGGTCAAAAATTCTGGACCCATAGTCGGCTGGATTCAATTCGGAGGAACCCATCTGACAGACACTTTCACATTCCTCGCAAGACAGTAGGCATGGAACCTGCGGGTTTAGACGAGAAGGGCAAACTCTTTTGTTCGACTCCTGCGAAAAGATAGCGCAACTGACATGTTATCCGACAGAATCAGTTGGCGGCAGGCGGCCCCGAACACTGTTTGGGTGATGCGACGGGCCCCACTCACCTGCGCTCGGGCTTCCTCGACAAGGGTGTCCTCCTCGAGCCTCCAGCGCTGCGCCTGCTTCGTGCGCCAGCGGCTGCTCGCGTGCCCCGCCGCGGGCACCTCTGGGAAGCCCGGGTCGGCCCCCCAAGCAGCGGCCAGCTCCGCGTCGTCGCCCGCGTCGGCAAAGCCGCCACTCGCCGCCGCTGTCCCGCCAGAAGCCCGCCGCAACCAGCGCGGCTACGCGGGCCCCGCGGCGGGCTGCGGGGAGGCCCCAATCCTCGGCCGCCAGCGGCCCAGCAGCGACCTCGCGGAAGCGGGCCCTCTCCTTCGCGCGGCCTGCCTCGGCCACCATGCTGCGGGGCCAGCGGGCGGTAGATGCTGCTTCCCCCTCCATGCTGCTGTCCGTGGCCACCGCCAGCCCGTTCCACTGCAGCGTCCAGTCGCTCTCCAGGAAGATCAGCAGGCCTCGGAACACCTCCAGCTCCATGCGGGTATCCGGCCGGAGGGTCGCAGGCGTGGAGTAGAACTGCCCCATGAAGGCGTAGACCGCGCGGCAGCAGTCCAGCGCAAGTGCAGTGGCCCACCAGGACCTCCACGGCCCAGCCAGTCAGGCGACGCATGCGAAGCAACCCGTTGATCGCCTGCCTGATCAGCCAGCAGCGCTTCTGAGCGGCCCTGGTCTTCCAGCGGGGCCCCGAAACCCCTGCGCCCAGGGTCTCGGCCTCCGCGCTCGCGGAGCTGTCGTGGAGGAGCAGGCGTGGCTCGTCGAAGCCGCGGACGAGCTGCTGCGCGGCGTCGGAGACCAAGGGCTCCGAGGTAGAGGCTGGCCGAGGTTGTCCACGTAGACGTAGTGAGCAGCATGACCGACGGGGTCCGCTGGGCCACAGACGGGCGGCCGACCTCGGTCAGTCAGAGAGCTCTGCGCCAGACGGGGGCAAATCTCGATCACCTTGCTCTCGTTGATGCGCTGCGCGGCCCACGGGCCCCAGGCGAGGCCCGTCGGGAAACCGCCCCAGCAGGGGCAAGCCAGGTCATGCCGCTCCAGCGGGCGGCCCTCCCAGAGCTTGCCCTCGACGCCCAGGGCGAAGGCGGGGGCCTCGGGGAAGCGGAAGTGCTCGATGAGCCAGCTCGGGAGTCGCCGACGGCGGAAGCAGCCCTTGACGTCCGCGAGCCCAAGGTGGAGGCTGCAGCCCTGCAGGGGCCGCTGGGCCACTGGGCTCCTGGGGCCCATGGCATAGGGCAAGGGGCAATAAATCGGTCGTGGCCCTCCGCGCCGACGAGCCCCACGCCAGGCGGGGCCTCGAAGAGCTCCTTAGCAGGCCGCGCGCGCAGGATGAGGCGCAGCCGCTCCCTGCTGTCCTTCTCCACGAAGAAGAGCCCCACCTGGCAGCGGGGGCGGCGCGCCCACTTCAGCAGGCCACGGCGCCGCAGGTCAGCGACCAAATGTCGATATGTCTTGGCGCTCCGCTTCAGCGCCGGGTCGAAGTACGGCATCGCAGTGGGTGTCGGGCTTCCGTCGCGCAGCATGCGCTCGGGGTGCTCCTTCAGGAAGCGCTGGACCTCGGGGGGGGGCCGCGTCCTCACACGGCGGGCATCCCTCCGCTGTCTCGGGCAACGAGACGAAGTCCTTTCTGACGGGCGCGACGCGGGTGAATCAGCCCGCCCCATCGCACGGCGCATGTCCTCGCAGCAGCCGGCGGACGGCCGCGCGCTCACTGGGAGCATCTGGGCCCAGGTACCGCCGCGAGGCCAACTCGCAGATCCGATCCAAAACTTCGATCTGCATCGGATCGGGGTCGAAGTGCGTCGGTCCGTTCCGAAAGCCCGCGAGCCAGTTCAGTGCGCCCACCGCCTCGCTGCCCATCCTCAGCGCCAGCCGCTCGCGCCGCCAGAGGGCTCGACCCCGGATGGGGTCGCCGCCGGGCAGACTCGGCAGGCGCCAGCGAGGCAGCGGGAATAGCTCCCCGGCGAAACGCAAGGCGGCAAGCCGGCCCCGCTCTATAGTATCTCGGCCGGGGACAGGGTTCCCCCCGGCCGCGGGGGCCGTCGTGGCCCCATTGGGGGGCGTCGGTCCCCCCCGCAGCCTTCCCTCTGGGCGGCGGTCCTCCTGGCCCGCCCTTGCCGTCGGGAACCTCATCCTCGGACTGGCGCTGCGGTCCCTTCCCGAAGGCGAGCGCCGACTGGGCCTCCTGCTGCAACTTGATCTTCCTGGCGGCGAACAGCAGCGGCGCCTGCCCTGAAATGTCGTCCGAGAAAGCCGCGCCCGCGTAGAGCCGAGCGCGCCCCCAGACGGGCTTGGCGGGGTCAGAGTACACCGCCATCAGGCCCGCCACGCGGCGCGCTGCCGTCTCGAGACACATCGAGCCTCCCAGGTTCACCTGGTCGCACACGGCGGCCCAGTAGAGGATGTCGCACGCAGCCTTCAGCTCGTGGGCCGCCCAATGGTTCTCCCCCAGGCCCTTTGACCTCAGGGATTCGCAGGGCCACGGCCTCGGGTCGCCACTCGTGCGCCCCATGCCCTTGCAGACCGTCAAGGCCGACGCGGGGCCCTCTATCGGCTGGTCGGGGAAGACCTCCCGGGTCGATTCGCGGCATGCCGTCCTGAAGGACTTGAACCTCCCCCCCCTGCGGGTCGAAGTCCACCCCGAGGGCGCGCGGGTCTCCTCCTGGCGAGGCGCCGTCGGCAGCGGGCGGTGCCCTGGCGCCCCCGACGCCGTCGGCGGCAGCCGCGCCCCCGCGGGCAGCGCCGAACGGCCCAGGCGCTCGCGGAAGTCCGCGGGGGTTGGCATCTCGGGGCTCGGGAAGTCGCTCAGCCCCATCTCGCCGCGGCGTCGCGCCGCATACCCCGGCAGGTCCTCCGCCGGCAGCGCCTCCACTCGGCGCAAACCCTCGTCGAACGCGAACAAGGCCACCAGCGCAGTCCCCAACACGAAGCGCGCGTCGGAATGATCCACCGCGGTGCCGACGGAGGCTCTCGCGGTCGGCTCGGCCACGACCCAGGTGCGGTCGTCCGCCAGCGGCGCAGGGGGCTGCTTGCCACGCAGCCGATGCGCTCCTGGGCCCGGCTCGCGGCCGAAGAAGTCGGCCCAAGCCAGGAGCTCGCCGTCGGCGGTCGCCACCTCCAGCGGCTCCGCAGGCGCGATCCCAGGGAGACGTGCCTCGACCAGGGCGCGGCCACGCTTGATGGCTGCCCGCAGCTCGGCACGCGTCAATGGCGCCCTGAAGCGGTAGATCGGACGCGGCCAGCCTGGCGGGGCGCTGCCGTCCGCGGGCATCAGCGCAGCTCCCTCGGGGCCCGAGGCTGGATCCGCGCCCGCGAGGTCCTCCTCATACTCGTCATCGTCTGGCGCGCGGGCCGCCCAGGTGCCTGGAGGCAGGCTCGGGAAGAGAAGGACTCGCTCGTGGTCGACGGGGTCGTCACTGTAGCGGACGACGAGTCGCTGCCCGGGAACCAGGCGCCTCCACCACTCCAGCCCCGCGTCGTGCAGGAGCAACGCCATCCCTCACGGACGCGTGTCCCCGCACCCCCGCGAGATCCACCACACCAGCGCCGAGCGCAGCGGCCCACCTCCAGCAGCAGCGCCACCAGCAAGCCAGGGGCGCCCGCCACGAGGACGCCCACGGGGTCCTCCTTCGCCGCCGCCGGCGCGGGGTCCACCAAAGGGCAAACCGCAGGCGCCACTGGGCAGGCGGGAACCTTCGGGCACGGCGGGCAGGCCTCGCCCGGGTCCTCGGGCGGCAGCCACGCGGGCGGGCACACCGCCTCCAGCACGCAGGGCGCGATCCCCGATGGCGTGCCAGGAAGCTGGAAGGGCCGCGGGACCAGGTGAAGCACTCCCGGGGCGAGGACCGCCCAGGGTCCAAGAGGTCCCTGGGCCATCTCGAACCGAAGAAGGCTATGGAGTCCAAAGGACCCCGCAGTTTAAACGGCTCGTTTCTGCAATGACGCAGCATGCCATTTCGCTCACAACCTTCCCGTGCACGCACTGACATACGCGGAAAGGGGGGCAGGACATCTTCCGGACAGTCAGAGGAGAGTGTAGTTGTGGAGGAGGAGGAAAAAAGAAGGAGGAGGAGGAGGAGGAGGAGGAGGAGGAGGAGGAGGAGGAGGAGGGAGGAGGAGAGGAGGAGGAGGAGGAGGAGGAGGAGGAGGAGGAGGAGGAGGAGGAGGAGAAGGAAGAGAAGAGGAGGAGGTGAGGACGAGGTGAACAGGAGGAGGAAGAGGAGGAGGAGGAGAAAAAAGACGCGAGGGGGGGAAGAGCGGGGGGAAATGGAGCAGGATACGGAGGAGGGAAAGATGGAGAGGATCCGCCCGGCCGCAGAAGGCTGCCCAGTTGGACTGGGCCGGGGGGTTCGGGGAACGAGAGCACTCAAAAGCAAGGCACAGAAAAAATGGGAAGATCGGGGGTCGCCAAAGCCGGCCCTGGCCCCAGGTGTCCTCAGATTGTCGTGCCGTTCTGGAGCTCCGAAGGCCATCCGGGCCTCTCGACGGGGCGTGCGCTGGAGCCCGCCGGGGCCGCCCTGGGCCAGAACCACTTCTAGCAACACCCGAAGGGCAGGAGGGGGGGGGAGTGGCACCGAGCGGAATCGGATCGCACTCGCGGAATTGAGTTCCTGGACGAGGACGACATGCTGCTGGAAGGCTCAAAAACCATGCCGGAGGGTAACGGAGAGAACTCGACGAAGAGACCTGTCTGTCTCGGGAGTTCGCCGCCACAGAAACTATCTGGCAACCCTGCGACAGCCTGGCAAACGGCCGCCCAGACATAGCACCATAGGCCGTTCGGAAAAGGTGACAAAAACATAACGTAGGAAGGCGGCAAAAGTAAATCGGGTTTCGTCAAGCCCACGAACAAAGCCTGCCAAAGTAATCCGCTTCACGTCTTGGCATAGTGCTCATCGGTATGACGTGCATGCGTTCCGCGATCCGGCTGAGTAGCTGCACCGTGGTACCTCAGGGCGGAAGACCAGTGGATGGCCACGCTGCAGCAGTTCCAGCAGCTGCAGGCCAAAGCTGTACGGTGGCAAAGAGAGGGATGCAAACGCGGGACCGATGGAAGGCTGCACCCGTGCCGCCGAATTCGGCCGCAGCCGGGTGAGCGGGCATGATCAGTGCTCGCGGATTGGGAGGCTGCGCGAGTGCCGCTCCGAAAAGCAACGTCCCCCACCCCACGCCCCTCCGCACGCAGGCAGCATCTGGAGGCGCGCTCGGCCAGAGGCCAGAGGCCGCGGCGCCACCGACGCGAGGGTCGCCCACTCCAGTCAGCGGCAGAGGCCCCAACAGGGCCCCCACGAGCCAAAAGGGGGCCAGAACCAGGAGGCCAGGAGGAGCCGACCCGCGACCAGGCCAGGAGGCCCCAGGACCCCCGCGGGAGGGGGACTCCGCCCGCTCCCCCTCCTCCCCTGCGCCCTCTGCTGCCCCCCCCCCCCTCCCCCATCCTCCCCCATCCCGGCTGCTCTCCTCCTCTCCTCCTCCCCCCCCCCTTCTCCTCCACCTCCTCGGCCTCCCTCTTCCACCCCCCCCTTTCTCATCCTCCCTCCTCCCCCTCCCTCATCCTTCTCGTGCTCCTCCTCCTCCTCCTCTTCCTCGTCCTCCTCGTCCTCGTCCTCGTCCTCCTCCTACTCCTCCTCCTCCTCCTCCTCCTCCTCCTCCGTCTCCTCCTCGTCCTCCTCCTCCCCCCGCAGCTCAGGATCGAGCCGTCCCCATGGACACTGGCGACATCACCGAGCTGCGCGACTTCAGGCGAAAGGCGACGGGCCAGGACCCGCCCCAGGAGGAAGAGCAAGTCAGGGAGGCCATCAAGCGCATTGCCAATGCAGCGGAGGCCATGCATGCTAAGAAGCAGCGCACAGAGCCTGCCGCCTGAAGTTCCTGTCAGAACATATGTGGTGGTGGTGGTTTCGTCGCTGTTTTGATGAACTACCTTCTGGTAGACATCACGGAACGCCAATCCCGACAGACGTGCAGCGGTACGTCGCGTACCTCATGGAAGCCTGCCATGGACATAAAAAGGCTGGTGCACGGATTTCTTCTAGCTGGAAGCTGTCACACCTGGCTCTACAACGCCAACCGCATGTACGATTACAATCTGACAACGGACATCGCGTGGAAGTGTGGATCACGGATAACATCTATATCATCTATCGGTGCCACTTCACGGTTCCGAATGCTAGCTATCTGGTCATCGCGGAGGTGTAGCGTCTCCCTCTACGCTATCGCCTCCGTCATAGGGTACGTTCTGAGGAGGTCAGGTCAAGTGCTGTCGACGGGCTCGTTTGGCAGCCGCGCGGATGCGGGCTTTAAAGTCGTCCGACCTTCCCCAAGGTCCGCGCCTCGAGAGCTTGCGGATCCCAGCGCCGCTGACACTGGCCTCCTCTCATGCCGACGCCGACCTGCAACTCCTTCGACCTCGAGTACGGTGCAGGAGCGTATGACCGACCCTGTAACAGAGGATCGGAGAGGTCAACCATGCGTTAATTGTCCTCGATATCGGATCCAATCCATGGTCACCGTGCTTCTCCTGTCACTGCAGACAACTGGCGCTACCGTCACCGTCAACAACGTGCTGACCTCTAACATTACCTCTTACGGTGCAATGAAGGACGTTCTCTCGCTGCCGCAAAGCCGTGGTGCCATTGCATGTTTACAATAACAGCACGGTGACGAGCAACGGCTACCTGAACTACAGCACACAGCACGGCAGTTTGGGCTACATGGTGTCTGGACGGCGGCCATCTCAACTGGGCGAGGTGGCACTACAGGTGGTTGTGCGATTCTGGCCCCTAAGCATATAAGGGTTGGGCTGGGCCCACATCTCGCCTCTCCCACGTTGGTTCCTGGACGTGTTACAGTTGGACATGCCTCTTGGGGACCTCGAGGAGGGGTGGTTATCCTTACAATGTATGTGGTAGATTCAGTTGGACTCAACGAGGAGAACATGGATATACTCACGAAGCTGGCGACCTATGTGGAGCAGCTCAACTATTCAGGTCACAAGTGGATAATCGCAGGGGGCTGGAATATGGACCCTGCGATTAGTGGAATGGATGCATTCAGTCCACGGGCTGCAGAGGATGCCGCTTCAACCTACCTGCAATGCGGTGCAATCTGGGACTGTGCGGGACTACGTTTGTCTTTCAGCTTCCTTGGTGCAATGGCAAGGCGAGTGTTCGGTTTGTGCAGCTGCTACATACCAGCATCAGCCCGTTCACTTGGGATTTCAGCTTCAGGCACACGCTCAGTGGGCGCGCGTCACTGTAGTGCCCAAGAAGCGACCTACTGTGCCTGTCGTTGGATGTGCTCGGTCCCCACCCACAGCACAATGGCGACGAGCACAGAGACTTATCAGAGCAGCCAGCGATGGGCCTACACTTGCCTATGCTTGGGATGGCGTCATCACTACCATTGAGAAGGAGATCTTGGGCCGCAACGGCGTCATGGGCCCGAAGGTACGCCGACACCCCCAAGGACGTGCTGGACCCGACCGATGGGAATGAAATCGGGTTGCTGCAACTACGCCACCACAACCCCAACGACTACAAGCATACAAACTCTATGGGGAGTGGTGCCGACACCTGCGATCCACATATACGCGCAAGCTTCTAACCATGGAACGAGTTGTGGGTAGCGTGAGTGGCAGGGTCTACCCTGCGAGGCTGTTACCTGAGATCTATGGCAACTGCGGACAGTATGTATTGCATGATCAACCAGCGAGTGGACGTTTATTACTTGCCAAACTCGCATGGGACCTCCAAGGTTTCTTTGCTAGGCTTGGGCAAACTACTTGGGTGCCGCCACTGCTGGACGATGAGGGCCAACAAATGCTCCTGCAACTTCCAGGCCTCTTCTACCAGCCGGGTTTCCTCGAAGCGGTCGATCGGGCCATTGAGAAGGTCATCAAGGTGGTGGGTGCCATTACCAAGTACGCCGGAATGGAATGGGCTCAATGGGCCAAGCAAGCTTTTCAGAATGGGGCTGGCAAAGCGCACCGATACACAAAGGTGCATGAGCTACAAGAGACATTACAATATGCTGGGTCGCATGGGCAGCCCTACCAAATGGCAGACGATTGCTTGGATTTCTGGAGTGGAATTTGGACCATGCACGGAGATCAGGCCATGGAACGACCAGTGGACTACGACCATTGGGATGCACTGCCCACAATCACGGTGTTGGAGATACGGCGTACCGTACGGAGGTTCAAGGCTACTACTGCTTTGGGTCAAGTGCAGATTCAGCCGCGAGCATTGGAGCAGGTTTCTGAGATTGGTCTGGACGCGCTGTGCCAACAATTCATCAGAAGTGAGATGCTGAGCCGCTGGCCTACACATCGTGTCGCTACTTCCATGGTGCGTCTACCTAGGCAGACAGGAGGACACAGACTGATAGGTTTAATCAACGCAGTGGTCAGGATCTGGAGCCGAGTGCGACGACCGATTTCTAAGCAGTGGGTGTTGGCCAACCCATCGCCTTCTTTCTGGTGACCTCGACCAGGGGCTACTTCTACGGTTGCGGCGTTCCAGCACAACGTTGCGGTGGAGACAGCCAAGCACGCTGGCATGCACTCAGTCAATGCGCTCATTGATATGTACAAGTGTTTCGCAACTATTCGGTTTAAGGCCTTGGTAGGTCACGCTAGACAGTTGCAGTTCCCGCAACGTTTGCTCTGGCTACTTATGTAAATATATCAGGCACCACGTCGAGTGCGTGCATGCGGCCCCCTATCAGTTCCCTTTGCCTCTACTCGAGGCATTTTGGCTGGGCGTTCACACGCGCGCGCCATGATTCATCTTCTCTTACACAGGTTGCTGGAAGACGTGAAGGCACGATACGAAGAGGTGGCCCCGCGTGCGCTCATGGACGATGTCAGTTTCCAATGGATTGGGGGCCACCCCAGAGGATCAGTGGTGCTCTTCAATGCGGTGCGGTGGTTCATGCGACATGCGCAACCATTAGGGTTCATTATTCAAGCGGACAAGAGTGGATGTGTGGCAAGTACTATTCCAGCGGCTAGGGTCGCAAAGAAGCTGGGTCGGATGATGAATTTCAAATGCCGCAAACACATGCGTAACTAACTTGGGACATGAGCTGGCTGGAGTTCGATTGCGGCGTATACAAGAGCGACGGCAACTACTTGGAATCAGGGCTAGACGTGGAAGGCTCCAGGCACTGCAACGCGGGCGAGGAAAAATGCACACTTTGTGGCGGATGGGACTTCTTCCCGCTGCTGCACATGGCGCTGGGGCCAGCGGAGTAGCGCCATCCACCTTGGCCCAACTTCGCCGCCTTGCTGGAGCCCTCGCGGGGGCCAAAGCCCATGCTAGAATCACAGCCTGGTTGGCTACGCAATCAGATGAATGGTATGATCCCATTTCTGATGTAACTACTGACTTAGTGTGCAGATACGCAGCAAGTATTTGGGATTCACTGGTGTCCTTGGGACTACTGCAGAGAGCATGGGCAACCATGATGACAGCATGGGGTGGTGACTATTCCTGGGCCAGATGTATCGGCCCGTTGTCAGCAGTGGCGCTCTCATTGCACCGTGTCGATTGGAGAGCGACATAGGCTCATAATCTACAGGACGATCAAGGGGATTCGGTCAGTTTACTACAGGCATCACCCTGGGAACTGAAGCTGCTACTTAGACACAGCATTGGGCGATGGCAGATGCGACGTATCGTTACCCATATGCAGCCGAGTGTGGGCACCCCGAATGGCATCTGGAGGAGAGCGCTTCGCTTTTGAGCCTGAGGGATCCCATACATAGAGGCTGCGCCAGACGACTGATTGGTTCCGCCCTGTGGTCCACTGCGCGCAAGACGGCTTTTGGTTTGTGTGAGCGCGATCAATGTGAGCTTTGTGATTCTCGTGAGCCTGGCACCCTTGGGCACCAATTCTATGATTGCGAAGGGCTCCTGCAGCCGCCTAGTGAGCTCCCTGTTGAACCCTTTTCCTGAGGAGGTCTTGGGGTGCAGTGTTTTTTTTTTTTTGCTTTTGCGGGGTCTTTGGGGCAGCGGACTGGGCGCGCCTGAGTGGGACACGCTCGAGCTAGCCTACGGTCTGCCGTACCACTTATAACGTTAGCTCCCCAGCCCCTGCAGTGCCCTGTGTTCCACTGGGGAGCTACGCACCTTCCCCGGGGCCGGCAGATCTACACCGACGGCTCGGGGCTTGCGAATGCGAGCCCAGAACTGCGCAGGTGTGGGTGGGCCGCGGTGGAGCTTTCGGCGTCGGGGCTGCCCTTGAAGGCGGCGCACGGCCCTCTCCCTGGGCGCCAGTCGGTGCCGCGCGCGGAGAGGCATGCTGGGCTGATGGCGATGAAGGTGCCCCCCCCCCCCCCCCCAGGTAGCCACAATCTATAGTGACCATTTAACTTTTGCGAGAGAGGGTAACGCGGAGGCTTGCGGCCTCCTCCTCCTCCTCCTCCTCCTCCTCGGGAGGAGGAGGAGGAGGAGGAGGAGGAGGAGGAGGAGGAGGAGGAGGAGGAGGAGGAGAGGAGGAGGAGAAGGGGGAGGAGGAGGAGGAGGGAGGAGGAGGAGGAGGAGGACATCTGGAGGCAGATCCTTCAGCTCTGCGAGGCCGGCCTCGCTCCCCCAACGTTTGGGCGGGCCCCTGCTCACAGAGACTTTGCCTCCTCCTCCTCCTCCTCCTCCTCCTCCTCCTCCTCCTCCTCCTCCTCCTCCTCCTCCTCCTCCCTGGAGCAGGGACAGGTCACCAGTTTCTTGGGCAACCACTGGGTTGATTTTTTCGCGCGCCTGGGGGGCCCAGGACCATCAGCATGCTCAGGTGGCTGTCGATGCCGAGAGGGACCGTTTGAAGGCCTGCAAGCAAAACTGGAGCCTCTTGGCGCGTGCGGTCCAGGTCATTGGGGAGTACTCCACGGCTCTCGAGAGGCCCGAGAGACTGGCCCCTAGCCCAGGGAAGCGTGACCGTCTCACTTTGATGTCGCACGAAATCTATTACCCTCCCTCGCGTCAGGAGTGGAGATGCAAACTCTGTAATGTAGCAGCCAAGAGCGAGTTGACTCTCAGATCAGTGGTCAGCGGAGCCGCGAGACATTGCGACAGTGGTGAACTTGAGCGCTGCCGCGCGGCTATTTTGATCACCGCCGACCCTGATGCCCAGCCTTATGCGATGCAGAGTCCTGCGGTGCCTGGGGACCTTGCTCCTCCTCGGGCCGTGGACCCTCCTCCCCTTGCTACCCCTTGCGCCGCTGTGGGCTCAGGTTTGAACGCCTTTTTCAAATTTAGGTCACCGCCCAGAGCGGCATGGCCGTGTTATCATTTGCCAGCTATGCGCTGGGTACTGGGTGCTCCCTGATGGCCAGTGTCGCAAGCTAAGACTGAGCTGCGCTGGGCCAACACACGTTGCCAGCACCCTGGAGAATCATCGAATGTACTGGCGCAATGCAGAGGTAGGCCGTCGCCCGAAGACTGGGGCTGTCCTGGATCCGTGGGACGGCGATTTTGTGTCGGCGTTTGGTCCGTCGGGCCCCGTTGGAGTTTCCAGGGACCCGCCAGGACCCAAAGCTAGCTCTGCAGACGGCGCTGAGCCTGTGCGAACAGGGCCTGTGGAGGGTGGAAGCCGTCCCGTCGTGACGTCGTCGCGTCGCTCTGCCCCTCCCAGGCCCATTCCCCCCGCGCTCGAGCAGCGAGGGAATGTGGCAGTGCTCAGTGCGGCGGCGGCGCAGCTCCGTCAGGAACCTGACAGCAGGCCCCAGCCCGAGTCTGTTTCCTCCGACTCTGACTGACAGTGGGCCACTCCTGGTGTCAGGCCAGGGAGTGGGCCACCTGCTCAAATTCACCCACTGCGGGTGGCCTCTTCAGTTTTGGTGCCGAAGGCACCCCCTGCCGCCAGGCCTTCACCCCTGGCCTCCACCGCACGGCGCTAGTCACTGACCTGCGTCGCCGCGGCAGAATCCCATAAACCCTCCTCCTCCCTCCCTCCCTTCGCCTCCTGGGGGGGGACCTCGGAAAGATCAAAGGGCGCCTGGAAACCGTCTTGGGGCTGTCCTGTGGCACCTTAGAGGCATGTCAGAGGCGGTGTTGAGCCATTCTGAACTATCCTGAGCCGTCCTGAAGGCGACCTCCTCCTCCTCCTCCTCCTCCGCCTCCTCCTCCTCCTCTCCTCCTCCTCCCTCCCTCCCTCCCTCCCTCCCTCCCTCCCTCCTCCCTCCCTTCGCCTCCTCCCTCCCTCCTCCTCCTCCTCCTCTTCCTCCTCCTCCCTCCCTCCCTCCCTTCGCCTCCCTTCGCCTCCTCCCTCCCTCCCTCCCTTCGCCTCCTCCTGCTCCTCCTCCTGGCCGTTCTGGGCCCGGACGGCGCCCGCGTGCGCCTGGGCCCTGCCGGCGCCAGTGCTCCCGCGCGGCCCGCGCCAGCGAGCGGGGCCGATCGCTGCGCGCTCCGCGCGCGGGGCGTCGTGCTCTGGCGGCGCGCACGGGGAGATCCAGGCCGTTACCTTTTGGGGTTTCGACGGATATGTCCTCTCCTCCTGCTCCCTCCTCCTCCTCCTCCTCCTCCTCCTCGTCCTCCTCCTCCTCCTCCTCATCCTGATCCTGATCCTGATCATCCTGATCCTGATCCTCATCATCCTCATCATCCTCATCATCCTCATCATCCTCATCATCCTCATCATCAGCATCATCCTCATCCTCATCAGCATCAGCATCAGCATCAGCATCAGCATCAGCATCTTCATCTTCATCTTCATCTTCATCTTCATCTTCATCATCATCATCATCATCATCATCATCATCATCATCATCATCATCATCATCATCATCATCATCATCATCATCATCATCATCATCATCATCATCATCATCATCATCATCATCATCATCATCATCATCATCATCATCATCATCATCATCATCATCATCATATCATCATCATCATCATCATCATCATCATCATCATCATCATCATCATCATCATCATCATCATCATCATCATCATCATCATCATCATCATCATCATCATCATCATCATCATCATCATCCTGCGCCCGTGGAGCACCCCCGCCGTTACCGGGAGCGGTGAGATGGTGGGGGGGGCGCGTGGCTGAATCCTCGAGCTCCACTCATCCGAGCTGGGCGAGAGCTGGTGGCGAAGGAGGTCGTCAGGGGCAGCCTCGCAGCCGCGAGGCACGTCGTCGAAGGTACGCTCGAGGAGCAGCTGGAGCCCAATGGCGGCAGCCTCGCCCCCAGCGCGCCGCACGACGGGGCCATGGCCGGTGACGCCGCAGTTCACATGGAGGACTGCGCGTGCAGCGACATGTCACTGCACCGACCTTGCAGACGTGCTGTACCGGATTTTTGAGTGGATTTTCGTCGATGCAAAACCCCAAACCAGCGAGCGAAAAACGCAGTAAGTTTCACGTGGGTTTTTTCGTTAGTATTCATTCCTGGCCCAACAGAAATCCGCACGAAAATCACTTCGAAATCCGGAGCGAAATTCTCCAGGACAATCTGGGCCCCTCCCAGTGTTTCCCGAACGAAATCCGCTCTGCGATGTTGGCGCCATGAGACATGGAGGCCAGCATCCAGGTGGAGGAGCCCGACGCGTTCGCCGCGATCCCCGCCTGCCCCAAGCTGGTGGACAGCGTCGTGGAGAAGGTCCTGGAGGTGCCCGAAGATTCGGGCGACGTCCATGCTGAGGGGCAGGCTCGGCACACTGCTGGCATGTTTGGCAGCGCATCGCTGTTGAGCAACAGGGCCTTTCCCTCTCCTCGAATTCCCTCCTGGTCGACATGTCGCCGGTGGAAGGAGTTCGCCGAGGTCCAGGAGTCAAGCTTCCCCAAGCCGCTCGTGGCGAAGGCCTGGGCTGATCAGCGTGGCAACGACGGCGCTGGTGAGAACGAGGGCTGGAGAGCAACATCGTCAAGCTGCCAGAGGCGCCGACGCCGGACGTCGACACCGTCCACGGGCTCGGGGTGCAGGCCGCCGCCGCTGGCGCGCCGCCGCGGAGCTGGGGAGCCAACGTCGAGGCCACGCGAGCGGGGCATGCCAGGGCTGCCGCTGCCGCGGGCTGCCGCCGCGCCATGTGGCGGCTCGAGCACGACGGGCTGGCCGTGAGCATGCAGAGTGCACCAGCTGGTCGACAACACGGCGGACGCCCGCTTCGACCACGTCCTGCAAGCCGTCGGTGGCCTCAAGCTGGGCTCCGTAGGGAACGAGGCCGCGCTCGCAGAGGCGACCGAGCGGTTCGGTGCCTCGCTGGTGGCCCTCCGAGCCGTCCTCGCCATGCCGCAGAAGAAGCAGCACGGCAAGAAGGTCACCCGCGCCGACGAGCACGAGTAGAGGAGGAGGAGGAGGAGGAGGAGGAGGAGGAGGAGGAGGAGGAGCAGCAGGAGCAGGAGGAGGAGGAGAAGGAGGAGGAGGAGGAGCACGAGGAGGAGGAGGAGGAGGAGGAGCAGGAGGAGGAGGAGCAGGAGGAGGAGGAGCGAGGAGCCCTGGTGGCTGGCGAGGGCCAGCCGCCGGGGCGGGCCACGAGGCGGTGGCGCGGCGAAGCCCCCGCGGACCTCCCCGAGGTGTGCGGCAGCGAGGCGGCCACGAGGCGGCGACGCGCCGGGCCCGCGGGGGGCTCCCCCCAAAAGGGGGCTGCAGCGAGGGGGGCCACGAGGCGGGCACGGGCGGCGACGCGACGATACCTCGCCGGACCCATCGGGCGGGACGCACAGAGGCATACTTACTCCAGATGTCGTAAGAAAGGGAGGGGGGTCTCATTTCAGGGGGGGGTCCTTTCCAAGCTATCTTGGAGGGCCTGGGAGGGGTCTGGGGACGATGTTTTGGAGGGTTCTCCCACGGGGGAGGTCTGAAATGGCTTGTCTTGGAGGGTCCAGACCCCCTCCCTTTTATTACGAGATCCGGAGTATACTATATGGCCTCCTAGGAGGCACGCGTCCGACCCGAACATACAGTATGTCCGTCTTGTGGTATATCGTTTCCCGAGCGGTGCGGCCAGAAAGCACCCGCCACGACGCATACATACTAGAAGCTTCCTCGGTGCGCGCGTCGCCACTGCAGGGGGCGACGCACGCATGGTATTAGTCTGTTAGGGTGACGCCGATCTACTTCCTTCGCGGCGCAACTAAGAAGCCCTGGTAGGTGGAAGCACCGGTCTTGCCGTCGCTCGGACGTCCATCTCCCGTGCATGTTTGTGGCTTCGTGCGTGTATGTTTTGCTCGAGGGTCCAGGGTGGCCCTCGATGGTTCTCGCCGAGAACAAGTGCATGCTGAGTGGTGGGAGCATGTGCGGCGGCTTCGCGGACGGAGGGGGTGATGTTCAGGTTGGGCTCGTCTTCAGAGCGGAGCTCTCGCCTCGGCGCCGCGCAGAGTCGTCTCGAAAGTGCGCGGCAGCCTCAAAAGGACGGGATGGCGGCTCCTTCTCGGTCTGGAGCCCTCACCCCCACGGCGCGCGCAGTCGTCTTAACGTTCTGCAGCAACTCGATGAACGGAGGGCGGTTGCTTCGTGAACGAAGGGGCCCTGGGACACACAAAAAAATAAACACAAATAAACAGATTCCCCATATGTTTCCCATACTTTCTGGGTTTTTGTCTTCCCCCCCACTTCCCATATTTTCCGATATTTTCTGGGGAATCGCCGATTAATTGTGTCTGTGTGTTTTTTTCCCCTCCTGAGTAAACTTGGGCTCTCGTCTTCAGCGCTGCGCCCAGTCGTCTGCAAGTCTGCAACTGTCACAAGGGTTGCGGGCAGATCCTGTTCAAAGCGGGGCATTCGCGTGATGTTTCTCCACATTTGGTGGAACACCATATTTGAACAAGTGGGGCGGCTGCAAGGGTCCTGCTCTTGCTACTCAATCTTACGCCGAGGCGCGTGGACGCATGCAATGCCTACTTTCAGAACTTATCCACTCACATTTGCTGTGCACGCCAGCGCGCGCGTCCACCTGGGCCGCACGCATCAATGGCAGTTTCTGTTCAAGCTTTGGCGGTCACTTGAGAATTCTATACAAGTTCAGGGGCCAAAAACTTGAACAGGTGCAACAGCTGTACGAATGGAGGGTGGCTCTTTTTCAGAGTGGGGGTTTCGCTTTAGACTTCCTCGATGCCCATGGTCATACACAAAAGCCTAGTGCAACACCTACACACGTGGGGAGTTCCTTTGCAAAACTGGGATCTCGCTGGACACCACACATTTGCGCGCTCCCAAGTCTTCTTAAAAAAGCACAAGGCAGTCAGTTCCTTTTCAAAGCGGGACTCTCGCCTGAATGGCAGGATCATAAGGTACCGGTCGTTCAAAGTGGCTATTCTTGACGTGGAGAGGACGTCTTGTAGGGACATGTGAGAAGGGGGCTTTGGACGTGACGGTTTGCAGCATCGTTGATACATCTTGGGTCAACTCTGGTCCTCCTCCACTGCCCCCTCCTCCTCCTCCTGCTGCTCCTCCTCCACCTCCTCCTGCTCCTCCTCCTCCTCCTCCTCCTCCTCCTCCTCCTCCTCCTCCTCCTCCTCCTCCTCCTCCTCCCCCCCTCCCCTCACAAATCTGTCTTCAGACCTCGCCTACGGCCTAGAAAGCTTCTTGGCGTGACAGCCAGCGGCGACAAGGATGCCGCGGCAAGCTTCCCGAGGCGGGTCAAGCCGCGGCGACAAGGATGCCTCCGGGAGGCACCACAGAGGGCGAAGGCCGCCCAAGCGCCCAGAACCCCCACCTCCGAACACCGATCCTGACCCCTCGCTCGCAACTCAAGGCGCTTGGTCTTAGCAGCTCAGGCGTAGCTGCTGGAACGCATCCCAAGGTAGGAAGACCCTCCAGGAACCAGCGAAGGCGTGGCAAACATCAATCGCAGCCTCGTGCTGGCAGCCGGCGCCCGCGGCGCCCCGGGGGCCTCGCCGCTGTCCAGAACGAGCCCCGTGGTGCGCCCCGTGCCTCTGGGGGGAGGGGGGGCCGGGGGCTGAGGAGGAGGAGGCGGAGGAGGAGCTGAGGAGGAGGAGGAGGAGGAGACTGAGGAGGAGGAGGAGGAGGAGGAAGAGGAGGAGAAGGCTGAGGAGGAGGAGGAGACTGAGGAGGAGGAGGAGGACGAGGAGGTCGAGGAGGAGAAGGAGGAAGGAAGGAGGAGGGGGAGGAGGGGGAGGAGGAGGGGGAGGAGGAGGAGGAAGAGAGGGAAAAGATGGAGGGGGCGGCGCTGGAGGCGGGTGAGCACACAGCGAGCGAGCTGGCCGGCAGCGGCGCCCTGCAGCAGCAGGCGGCACGCAGGCAGCAGGCGGCAGCACCGTGGCGGCAGCACTGCAGCGGCACGGCAGCAGCGGCACTGCGGCAGCACTGCAGCAACACAGCGGCGGCAGCGGCACCTCAAGATGACCTCCAAGAGGGCTGCAGATAGCCGAAGATGCCTCAAGATGGCCCCCAAGATGCTCCAAGCAGCCCCAAGAACGCTCAAAGACGGTCCCACGAGGCCTCCGAGACCTCCAAGGTGGCCCCAAGGAGACCAACATCCTTCCAAAACCTGAGCGGAGTTAGCCTGGCGAAGGACACAACCATATGCAGCTGTGAGTACCGCGGTCGTGGCTACCATTTCCAGCACGCGCTCGCGCGAACCGCAAGAGCCGGCAGCCAGCAGCAACATCGGCCTGTCCCCCCAGGCGGCCAACGCCACCCATTACCAGCCTGGAACATATCCATATCCCTATGCTGGAAATCTCCTCATCACGATGCCAATCTTACGGATTCCCATATTTTTCGAGGGCGCACACCGCCTTGTGGCGTGCCAATCTTAGGGATAGGGATAAGTTCGAGGCTGGTAGACCCAGGGACGGGGGGGAAATCAAAAACTCGCGGACTGGAGCACAACCTCGCTGGATGACCGTCCTGTTCTTCATTCGGACGTCCATCTCCTGTGTTTTTTTCGGTTTCGTGCGTTTTTTTTTCGCCAAGTGATCAAGGATGCTCCTCGATGGCCCTCGCCGAAGGACAAATGCACACGTCCGAGCGGTGCCAAGGGAGCACAACCTCGCTGGATGACCGCCCTGTCCTTCTCGCGCTGGCTGCGGGGGCGCTGGCAGCGCCTGGAGCGTCAGGGGCCGTGGAGTTCCACGGGACGGGCAAGGGTGCGACACAGCAGAGCGAAAGGAGAGCGAGAGGCACAGTCGAGGCGTTGAGTGTCGCAGGCCCAAAAGGCAGAACAAAACCGTGGCGCTCAGCAAAGCGCGGGCCAACGTGCCCTGGCTAACGGCCAAAGTGGCCAACGGCCAAAACCAAGGGCACACGCGCAAAAAGAGGGAATCACGGACACAAGCTGGGACCTGACCTCCGGCCTCCTTTCCTCGACTAAGGAACCTTAAATAAGGACGAGGCCCCTTGATCCAAAAAGTTAAGCTTGGATTTCCCATCGAAGCCCTCAGGAACACCCAAGCCGAACTGTAAAACAATCAAGGAACACCGAGCCCCTCCCCAACGAGAAGGGTTCCTTCTTCAGCGCCCTGACTGTAGAAGCACAATGCACATGACGTGGCATGCACAAGATAGATCTGGACGCCCGACATGGGTACGGAAAGAATGGGTACAAATGCCCAACAGCAGCTCCTGCTCATTTGGAACAGGACTTGCTGTCGGTGTCGCCGCGCCCTGTGTCCTTTTGAGACAGAAGGCCGCCTGTCCAACAGCGGCCGCTGTTGGTTTGGGACAAAATTTGTTGTTGGGCATTGTACCCATTCTTTCCGTGCCCATTTCGGGTGTCCAAAATAGAAGAGAGAAAGCGGGGGGGGAATGCGTTGGGAGGGGGGGGGATGAACGTCCTCTGCCTCCTCCTCCTTCTCAGCAAGGGCCACGCCGCGAACTTGGGACCGCCATGTGGCAGGGCGGCTCCCAGCGGCTCCCAGGCCTGGATCGGCCAGACGGGATGGGGCGACCCGTGCGGCGCTACAGTGAGGGCTCCTCCACAAGAAACCGTCCACAGGAAGCCCGACCCTGAGACCCCAGGGCGTCCATGGACTTTTTTGGTGTGGGAGCGTCGCGCATTCCGTCGCAAAACCATCGAAGCCCGAGGACCCGGGGCACCCTGGAGGCAAGCAGGGTGCTTCCTGGCATGGGCCCCCACTGCAACCTCGGCCGAAGGCGCCCCGAAAAAGAACCCGCTCAAAACCAGCCTCGAACCGCTCCGGGGACCGTGCCCCGAGCCTCGTCGGGCCGAGCCTTCGACATGGGGCCACCCAGCGACCCAGAAAAGGACGAGGACGAAGAAGATCATCCCTCCCCTCCCTGATATCCAACGTCGTAGGACACACACACACACACACACCACACACCACACACACCACACACACCACACACACCACACACCCACACACCACACACACAACACACACACACAACACACACGACACACACGACACACACACACACAACACACACAACACACACAACACACACAACACACACAACACACACAACACACACACAACACACACAACACACACAACACACACACACAACACACAACACACACAACACACACACACAACACACACAACACACACAACACACGCGCACGCACACGCACACGCAGGCACACGCGCACGCGCACGCGCACGCGCACACGCACACGAACACGCACACGCACACGCACACGCACACGCACACGCACACGCACGCGCACGCGCACGCGCACGCGCACGCGCACGCGCACGCACGCACGCAGGCAAACCGCACACACACACACACCGCACACACACACACACCGCACACACACCGCACACACACCACACACACCACACACACATACCACCACACACACACACCACACACACCACACA
>CAUYUJ010018841.1:29051-50901 GCA_963575745.1 Prorocentrum cordatum
ATACTGGCCAATTTAAGGGGCTCCAGGGCCCTACTACTGACCGGGTCCCCTTACCTGGGGTCCTGGTATACCCGACATGTCTCCCGTCCCCATCCTCCCAACCCGACGGTTGTCTTTCTGGTCCGTGGCGCCCCCCCCCCCCGCCTCTGCGCAAGACGTAGGCCCGTGGCCGGCGGGGCGCCTGGACAACCGGGCCGCCGCGGACGACGCGCCACGCCAACTCGGATGTCACCACATCGCCTCCCCTGAGACCCACAGCGTTGCCACAAAAGTGCAGCACCACCAGAAAAGACACGGCCGGAGAGCCTCGGGCCCCAGCTTTTTCTGCGTGCCTGTTTCGAGCTGGATCGGCCTCAAAGGGTCCCCACATCGGGCGCGAACGTCCGGCGTGAGCAGATTGCAGCGCCCGGATCTGAGTGAGGGTGTCCTGCCATGAGGGACAAGGAGCAGCGCCGATGCGGCGGTCCTGCCTTCGTGGCCGAGCACTCGGCCGCCACGCCCCGAGCGGGTCGTGAGGGGAAGGGGGCCTGGGCCTGCTCTTCGTCCTGAGCCGCTGCTTGACACGCCCGAGGCCCGTGGGGGGCCAAGGAGGCCCAAGACGGCGAGCCTCAGAAGCCATGCTCCTCGGGACCCCCTCCTGCGCGGCGACTTGCGCCGGGGACGGCGAGAGGGGCTGGTTCCAGAAGGGCGACTTCCACGGCTGCTGGGGCGCCTCAGGTCGGGCGGGCGGGGGGTCTCTCAGGTCGGGCGGGGGGGGCCTCAGGACGAGGATAAAATCGGGGTGAGGACAAATCGAGAATCTCTGAAATCCGGCGACTCTGGAAGGTGTCTCGAGCGCTTGCCGGGCCGGTCGCGGCGCGTTGGAGCGTCCAAGACGGCCCAAGATGGCTCCAGGGGGGCCTCAGAGAGTGCAAGATGGCCTACAATATGGCTCCAGATAGCGCAAGATCACTCAAGATAAGCCTGAAGAAAATCGGTGAGGTCAGGGGGCGGGGGCAAGTTCGCTCAAAATCTGTCCCGAAACTCCTCGCAGGGTCGAAACGGACAGGCTTTTATAGCCGCGCCCAACGGTGGCGACGAAGGGGGCCCCTTAACCCCCCGCCCTGCTGCTGGCCAGAGCCAGTACCGGGCCACCTCAGCCAACCAGCCGGCTCCAATCTCGAGGCTTTCCTCCCTCAGCGCCCCTCAAACGGGGACTCCACTAACGGGTACTTTGGCCAGTGACCCAGCGAACCCAACCCTTCCCGATGTGGGCAAAGCTGCAATGCAAGAAAAAGGCCCTAAAGTGGCAACTTTCGGCAAAATTTCAAAGTACCCGTTAGTAAGTACCCGTTACGGTGCCGTTGACTCCCCGCCGACGGCCCGCGCCCGGGGTCCTCGTCGAGGGACGCGGCGTTCTCACGCAGCCACAGGAAGAACGCGGCGCTCGGGCGCCTCTGGCACGGGGGGGGCGGCGGCGGAGCCGAGGGGGCCCTGGCCCTGCGGCCAGTCGGCGCGGAGCTCGGAGGGAGAAGCTCGGAGGGGGGGAGGAAGGAGGAAGGACAGGGTGGAGGGAGGAGGAGGAGGAGGAGGAGGAAGGAAGGAGGAGGAGGAGGCGAGAGGAGGAGAGGAGGAGGGGAGGCAGGAGGCAGGAGGAGGAGAGGAAAGAGGAGGAGGAGGAAGGAGGAGAGGGAAGGAGGAGGAGGAGGACAAGAAGAGAGGGGAGGGGGAAAGGGCGGAGGAGGAGGAGAGGGAGGAAGAAAGACAAAATCCCTCACCCCCGAAGAGGGGTGCCCAAGGGGTGGGAATAAACCCAACGGTGCCCCAATAGGAGGAGGGAGGAGGATGGAGGAAGGAGGAGGAGGAGGAGGAGGCGGAGGAGGGGGAAGGTGAGGGAGGAAGAGGAGGAGGAGGAGGAGGAGAGGGAGAAAGAGGTGGGACCAGATTAAACCCAAGTTGCAACAGCGATGCTGCAGTACGCCCTACCGTCTCGAGCCCCCTCATCACACGTCCCTGCAAGCTTTCAGTGCCACTGCAAGGAACGCCCCCTTGAAAGACCAGCGCAGTTTGGCCTGCGATTTTGGACAGGGGCCTGCTTTGAAAAGGAACTGGATTGCAACCTTCTGGCGCGCAGTCAGGCATGCGGGAAACTATGGTCATGCAGTTGAACGAGGTGTTCAGCGAGGCCGCCCGTTCGAAGGACCACCCCCCTCCCGTGCAACTGTTGTACAGGTTTACGCTTGTGCTAAACAGATCAGAGAAAGTCCCAAGCGAGAACAGCCGCCCAAGGCTCGGGGGTCAAAGAGGGACCGCTGCTAATTTCGAAAGCATGATGATGGCTTGAATTTCTCAGACGACCCCACGTAATGCACTGGGCATCCACACATCGAGCCCGCATATCGTCGCTGCGAGGATGAAGGATAGTAATTGGTTCAGGATGATGACGACTAGGAGGGGGAGGAGCAGGAGGAAGAGATACTCCATACTCCTCAACATCATTACAGTATTTCTCTCCATCCCCATCATTTCCCTTCTCCTCCTTTCATAGAAGTTTTCGGACACATCATCGTCATAAACCTCCTCCTTCTCCTCCTCCTCCTTCTCCTCCTCCTCATCCTACGGCTCCTGCTGCTCCTACTGTCACTCCTCTCCCTTTTCATTCCCTTCATTATCCTCCTCATCCTCCCAATCCGCCTCCTCCGCCTCCGCCTCCCCCTTCTCCAACTCCTCCTCCTCCTCCTCCTCCTCCGCCTCCTCCTTCTCCTCCTCCTCCTCCTCCTCCTCCTCCTCCTCCTCCTCCTCCCCTCCTCTTACACTACACCTGCTCCGACTCCTCTGCCCGCCTTTCTCTGCCTCGTATTATTTTCCCTACTCATATCACGTTCCCCTCCTCCATCCATAGAATCGATGGGGTGTAGCTGAGAAGTTGGAGGACGAATCAGATGGTGAGGGGACGGGCGAGGAAGAGGAATGAGAAAATCAGGAAGAGAATGGAGAGGGATAGGAGCAAAGTGTTGGCCTCCTACTCCTTCTCCTGCCTGTTCGTCTCTTGTTCTCCCCTCTTCATCCTCCTCCAGCCCCCCGATGACGGAAAGTGGTGGGTGCAGGGTGGCGACGATGAGAAGGGCGAGGACGTATACACGTCCTCAACACGTGTATCCTTATTTACCCGTACAAAGATTATAGTCCTTCTCATCCTCTTCCTCCTCCTACCAATTGTCCGCCGCTTCATCGCCATCGCCCTCCATCTATTATCCCCTTCTTCTCTGCATTCAAAGTCTGTTGCTGCTCCTCCTGTCACTCCTCCTCCTTCTCCTCCTCCTCCGCCTCCTACTCCTCCTCCCCCTCCGTCGCATTCCCTTCATCATCCTTCTCCTCCTCCTCTTCCTCCTCCTCCTTCTCCTCTTCCTCCTCCTTCCCCTCCCCCTCCTCCTCCTCATCCTCCCTTTCTTTTCCTCCTCATCCTCCTCCTCCTCCTCCACTACACCTGCTCTGCTTCATTTGCCCGCCCTCCTCTGCCTCGGATCTTCCCCAAGGGCGATGAGAGGAGGCTGAGAAGGTCGCGGACGAATCAGATAGTAAAGAGAAGAACGAGGAACTGGTCTGAGATGATCAAGGTGGAGGTGGAGATGAAGAGGAGCTACGCATTGACAACCTCTCCTCCTCTTCCCCCTCCTCCTACCCCTTCTTCTCCCTTGTCTCTCCACTTGTTCATCCTCATCTAGCGTTCCTGTCGCGTTTCTGGCATGAAAGAAAAGAAGGAACGCGACGACGAGAAGAGGCACCGTGACACTTGGTGGCATGGGGAAGGTCAGGACGAGAAGGACGAGGAGAAGGAGGGGCAGGAAGAGGTAGGAGGATGATCAGGAACATGGCAAAGACGTTGAAGAATACAAATCCCCCCTCCTCCTCCTCCTCCTCCTCCTCCTCCTCCTTGTCAACATCTTGCTCCACACACTTCCCGTCCTCCTTCGATCGCCACTCCGCATCGCCCTTCTTCTCCTCCCAGTATCCCACCCATGGAAGGAGGAGTGGGGGGGTCATCGGAGGAGGAGGATGAAGAGCGATATTGAGGAAGACGAGGAGGATTTGGAGGATGATGGGGTTCAGGAGTAATGTCTCTTCATCCTACTGCCCCCAGTATTACACCCCTGCTCTCCCACAGCCCCCCTATAAGAGGAGGAGGGGGAGAGAAACGTGAACCCTCAATAGTATCCTCATCCTCAACAATGACACAATGTAATGTGAATACTACTTTCCTCTCTTCCCTGATGACGTCCAGAAGATGTTCGCCCCCCCCTCCGCGTATTGTTTTTTACATAGGATTCCCGGGAACTGGGTGTTCGCTCGGGTTTTTCAACATGTTGCTCCCGCTGAAGCGCTGGCCTCATGTTCGGCCTTCCGCTCGTTCCGAATCTTGCTCCCGCTGCAGCGCTGGCCTCATTGCCGGCTTCCGCGCGTTCTGAAGCGGCGTTTTCGGTCCTTCCAAATAGGCCTCAAATCAAAAAAAAATCCCCCAGAACAGAAAAAACGCAAGTGACTACGCATCTGGTTCGATTCGTTGAAATTTTGGGCCGCAGAAAGCCCCTGGGGCGGCGGCGTTTGAAGGAAGTATCAAGCGGGAGCCCCGTTTCTGCTTACAGAAGGCGATGTTGCAAGCAGAGGCAGCGGGTGCTCTCCATCAGCCCCGCTTTGTGGGGAGCTTTTCGCGGAGCCCAGGGAGCTAAACATGGAGCCACGACTCCAGACCGGCCCGTACCCTTCGAAGACTATCCACTTACCCTGCAAGAAACCCGGTGCCTTGCCATGACAGGTATCCTGCATCAGGGCGCCCGCTGATGTCGCACAAAACTGATATTTGTCCCGTCGGCCACTATCTGATGCTGCACCAGCTGGCGTCGCACAAAACTGATCTTTGTCCACTAGGTCACCGTTGGGAGCTGCATCTGCTGGTGTCGCACAAAACTGATCGGTGTCCAGTCGGCCATTCTCTGTCGTATTGCTCACGCCCCCTTGATGTGTCTCCCGAGCTCCCTCTCGATGGCCCCACGCGGCGCTGCTCCCACCTTCCTGATCGCCCCTTCCTTCTTGAGCTGCTTGACTATCACCGTCTCCAGCTGATGGTACGTGTGATGCATCTGGGACTGGATCCTGCACTTCTCCTGTGCCCCGTTGCCGACCTCCTTCCCCTTGTTGCGCCTGGCGCGGAACACGGGCACTGACGATGTTACGATCTCCGCGTTGCCGTTCAATACGCAGTCCGTGTAGTACTTCCTCGAGTAGGTCTCGCTCGGCTCCTGCCTCGTGCACGCGGCCCAGGTAAATTAGCACCTCTGTCCAGATCTTCACGCGCGGGCTGCCCAGCGATGCGGTGTCCACGCTCTCCCCGCTGGTTGCCCTTCTGCACAAGTCCTGGGCCGCGTCGTTGCAGTTCTTGCCTGCTGTTAGGAGCAGGAGGAGGAGGAGGAGGAGGAGGAGGAGGAGGAGGAGGAGGAGGAGGAGGTCGACAGCGGCGACAGACCTCTGGCTTGATGTGTGTTCACGACGCTGGAATTCTCGCTTCCCAGCTATAACTAAGGCCTCTGGCGGCCGGTGGGGACGCTTCGGGCGAGTCAGGCGACCCCAGGAACGCTCTCGACGAGGCGCACCTGAGGGAGAGCATCCCGAAACGGGAAACAAAAACAGGTAACCGACGAAGGCGCTGGATGATTGGTGCGCATCCTTCTTCTCCTCCTCCTACTCCTTCTTCTCCTCCTCTTCCTCCTCCTCCTCCTCCTCTTCCCTCCTCCTCCCTCTCCTCCTCCTCCTCCTCCCCCTCCTCCTCCCTCCTCCTCCTCCTCCTCCTCCTTCTTTCTCCTCCTCCTCCTCCTTCCTCCTCCTCCTCCTTTCCTCCTCCTCGTCCCCCCCTCCCCCTCCCCTCCTCCTCCTCTCCTCCTCCTCCTCCTCCTCCTCCTCCTCCTCCCTCCTCCTCCTCCTCCTCCTCCTCCTCCTCCTCCCCTTCCTCCTCCTCCTCCTCCTCCTCCTCCTCCATCTCACCACCGCCGTCCTCCTCCCTTGAGCCGAGCCCCCCAGACCCCCGCCTGCGTTCTGGCGGAGCCGCGCCCTCAACACCGTGGCCCAGGCCGCCAGGCTGCGCGTCCTGCGCCTCCGCCGGTGCCGCAAAAGTCATTCCAGATTTCCTCTTCAGCCGGCTCCTCCTCCTCCTCCTCCTCATCATCATCATCATCATCATCAGCATCATCATCATCATCAACAACATCATCATCATAATCATCATCAGCATCATCATTATCATCAGCATCATCAGCATCAGCATCATCCTCTTCAGCATCATCATCATCATCATCATCATCATCATCATCATCATCATCATCAAGATAATCATCATCGTCGTCCTTCTCCTTCTAAGCCTTTCTTCTCCTCCACCCTTCTCATCCTCCTCCTCCCTCCTCCGTCTCCTCATCCTTCCTCCTCATCCTCCTCCCCCTCCTCCTCCGCCTCCTCCTCATCCACCGGCCTCGTCCTCGTCGTCGTCCTTTTCCTCATAAACAACTCCTCCCTGTCGCCCCCGAGACCATTCGAAAGGGCGGGCCGGGCGTTTCGCCAGAAACTTCCTCACCACTTATGGTCCTTAAACTTAAACCTTGACAACAGCTTCACAGATGGAGGGCGGGTCGTTTTCAAAATGTGGCTCCCGCATTAGCGCTGCGCACATTCGTGTTGAAAATGTGCAAGAGCTCCGCGGATTGGGGGCGGGCCGTTTTCAAACTGTGGCACTCGCCTTAGCGCCGTGCACACTCGTTAAACAAATCGTGCAAGAGCTTCACGGATGGACGGCGGGTGATTTTAAAACTGTTTCTCTCGTCTCAACGCCGCGCACACTCGTGCTAAACAAGTGCAAGAGCTTCACGGATGGAGGGCGGGTCGTTTTCAAAATGTGGGGCTCGCCTTAGCGCCGCGTACACTCGTCTTAAACAATGTACGAGTTCCGCTGAGTGAGAGCGATTCTGTTTCAAACTGTGGCTCTCGCTTTAGCGCCGCGCACATACGCCTTAACTAATTCAAGAATTTCACGGGTTCCCATGGTCAGCGTACCAGGAATAATGTTTTGGAGCAGTTCAGGAGCGTCAGGGCGCACACGTGTCTTTGATTCGCGGCGCTGGTGTCCCAAGAATGGCGTTCTGGCGCGATTCAGTATCGTCAAGACGCCATAATCACGTTGATTCGTAGCGTTGGAGCCCCAAGGAAAAAGTCCAAGTACGCTTTAAGGTTTTCAAACGGTTGTCTCCTAACGGGGAACTTCCCTCACTGGGAACGAAAACTTGTGCGAGCCTATGAAGCGGGAGCTTGAAGGGCGGGTTTACTCCAACGTCGCTGATGGGTTTTGGGTTTGCACTAGACCTCCTCCTCCTCATCATCATCATCGTGCTCCTCCTCCTCCTTCTCCTCCTTCTCCTCCTCCTCTTGGTCCTCGCCCTTCTCTTACAACCTTCTCATCCTCCTCCTTCTCCTCCTGCTCCTCCTCCCCCTCGTTCTCCTCCACCCCCCTCTACCTCGTCCTCCTCTCCTCCTCCTCCTCCTCCTCCTCCTCCTCGTCCGCGTCCTCTTCCTCGACCTCCCACTCTCCCTCTTTCCACCCAATTCTCTCCCCACGCCCCTACCAATCACTCCTCCTCCTACTCCCTCTCTCAATCACGGCCTGTTTATACCATCGTGGCCGCGACAACGGAAGCCAATGATCACCAACATTGGCAGCGGGAGGTGACAAGTTGTGCCGCATAACCTTCTACTCCATCTTCCCCGTCGCGCCTTTCATGAACCGCCTTCCATTCTCCCACGCTCTCCTCTTCCTCGCTGTTGCATCAGATGGCATAAGAAATGTTGGGGGGAACACATTGGGTGGGGGGGTCTGGTTTGAGTTGTCCTGGACGGTTCGGGGCGGTCTGGGCAAAAGGCCGCCCTTTCATGGCTGGTCTGGGGGCATCTGAGACTGCTTGTCTGGCATGGTTGTGACCCCCCCCACACTCGTGCCATGATGCCCTGATGCCCTTGCACCAATTCTCACCTCTCGGGCGCAGCGCAGTCCGTGCCAATCGTAACACACCGGTTGGGGCACACAGCACGTGTTATGAGCTCGCCCTGTCACCCCTGCTCCTGCAACTGCTCCGTCTTCTGCTCCCGCTGACGCATCGTCCTGCTGGTCGTCGTCGTCGTCCTCCTCTTCCTCTTCATCCTCCTCCTCCTCCTCCTCCTCCTCCTCCTCATCCTCCTCCTCCTCCTCCCCCTCCTCCCCCTCCTCCTCCCCCGGCTGTTCCTTCACCCCCTGCTCCTCGTCATTGCCGCCCTCCTTCCTCCTCCTCCTCCTCCTCCTCCTCCTCCTCCTCCTCCTCCCCCTCCTCCTCCTCCTCCTCCCCTCCTCCTCCTCCTCCTCCTCCTCCTCTCCCTCCTCCTCCTCCTCCTCCTCCTCCTCCTCCTCCCTGCTCCGCCGTCCTCCGCCCCAGTCGGGCCTCCTGCGGGGCCTCCTGCGAGGCCTCCGCCGGCCGCTCCGCCTCGGCGCCGGGGCCCGCGAGCTGCAGGAGCAGCGGCAGCTGCGCGGTGAGCTCCGAGGGCGCCACGAAGCTGGGCCGGGCGCAGGGCCCCCCGGGGCAGCGTCGGCCCCCGCCCCGCCCCCCCCCCCCACTCCCAGGGAGCGAGGGCTCGAGACGAAGGGCGGGGACGAGGAGGAGGAGAGGAGGAGGACGACGACGAAGGGCGAGGAGGAGGAGGAGGACGAAGAGGAGGGGAGGAGGAGGAGGAGGAGGAGGAGAGGAGGAGGAGGAGGAGGAGGAGACGGGCGAGGAGGAGAAGAGAGAGGAGGAGGAGGAGGAGGAGGAGGAGGAGGGCTCGAGGGCGAAGGGCGAGGAGGACGAGGAGGAGGAGGAGGAGGAGGAGGAGGACGACGAAGGGCGAGGAGGAGGAGGAAGACGAAGAGGAGGAGGAGGAGGAGGAGGAGGAGGAGGAGGAGGAAGAGGAGGAGGAGGAGGAAGAAGGGCGAGGAGGAGGAGGAGGAGGAGGAGGACGAGACGGACGACGGGGGACGAGGACGAGAAACCGGGTCGCTCAGGGTGGGGGAGAAGAGTGGGGGAGGGAGCAAGAAAGGAGGAGGAGGAGGAGGAGGAGGACCAGAGTAAACCCAAGATGCATCAACGATGCTGCAATACATCATCCCTTGCAAAAGCCCCTCCTCACAAGTCCATGCAACCCTTCCTTTGCACCATATGTGAAGTACACCCCCGAAAGACCAGTTCCCTTTGACCTTGCCATGCAGGCAAGCACCCAGCTTTGAAAGACACTGCCTTGCATCCTTCTAACACTACCATGTTCAGCACGAAATGCGAAATGCGATGGAACACGGTCATACAGATCAGCGAAGTGTCCAGAAACACCACCATCTTGAACTTGAGGGATCGACGAACCCTGTAAGGAATTGGAGTGACACTCTCTTCTGACGCGCGTGCGGCACTGTCCATTTGCTTGTCTGCAGCCGCTACCGCCTGCACGTCCTGCCTATGATCCTCCTCCTCCTGATCCCTCTGCTCCTCCTCCTCCTCCTCCTCCTCCTCCTCTTCTTCTTCTTCTTCTTCTTGCTCCTCCTCCTCCTCCTCCTCCTCCTCCTCCCCTATGGCCGGGATGGTTTCGCGACAAGCAGCTTCACTACAAGGAAGAGACAGCTTCACGACAAGCAAGCCCACGTTCGCCGCCCACTTTCGGCGCCCACTTTCGCCGCCCACTTTCGCCGCCCACTTTCGGCGCCCACTTTCGCCGCCCACGTTCGGCGCCCACTTTCGGCGCCCACTTTCGGCGCCCACTTTCGGCGCCCACTTTCGCCGCTTCGCCGCCCACTTTTGCCGCCCACTTTCGCCGCCCACGTTCGCAGCCCACGTTCGCCGCCCACGTTCGCCGCCCACGTTCGCCGCCCACGTTCGCCGCCTACTTTCGCCGCCCTCTTTCGGAGCCCACTTTCGGCGCCCATTTTCGCCGCCCACTTTCGGCGCTCACTTTCGGCGCTCACTTTCGGCGCCCACTTTCGGCGCCCACTTTTGCCGCCCACTTTCGCCGCCCACGTTCGCAGCCCACGTTCGCCGCCCACGTTCGCCGCCCACGTTCGCCGCCCACGTTCGCCGCCCACTTTCGCCGCCCATTTTCGGCGCCCACTTTCGGCGCCCACTTTCGGCGCCCACTTTCGGCGCCCACTTTCGGCGCCCACGTTCGGCGCCCTCCTTTTGCCGCCCCCTTTCGCGCCCCCCACGTTCGCACAAAAGAGCCCCACGTTCGCGCCGCCCACTGGTTCGCCTCCCACGTTCGCCGCCCACTTCGCCGCCCACTTTCGCCGCCCATTTTTCGGGCGCCCACAGTTCGGCGCCCACTTTCGGCGCCCACTTTCGCGCCCCTTTTGGGCGGCGAACGTGGGCCGTCGAAAGTGGCGCCGAAAATGGGCGCCGAAAGTGGGCGGCGAAAGTGGGCGGCGAAAGTGGGCGCCGAAAGTGGGCGGCGAAATGGGGCGCCCAAAGTGGGCGAAAGTGGCGGCGCAAGTGGGCGCCGAAAGTGGGCGGCGAAAGTGGGCGCCGAAAGTGGGCGCCGAAAGTGGGCGCCGAAAGTGGGCGCCGAAGGTGGGCGGCGAAAGTGGGCGCCGAAAGTGGGCGCCGAAAGTGGGCGCCGAAAGTGGGCGCCGAAAGTGGGCGGCGAAAGTGGGCGGCGAAAGTGGGCGCCGAAAGTGGGCGCCGAAAGTGGGCGGCGAAAGGCGCCGAAAGTGGGCGCCGAAAGTGGGCGCCGAAAGTGGGCGGCGAAAGTGGGCGGCGAAAGTGGGCGCCGAAAGTGGGCGGCGAAAGTGGGCGCCGAACGTGGGCGCCGAAAGTGGGCGGCAACGTGGGCGGCGAAAGTGGGCGCCGAAAGTGGGCGGCGAAAGTGGGCGGCGAAAGTGGGCGGCGAAAGTGGGCGGCGAAAGTGGGCGCCGAAAGTGGGCGCCGAAAGTGGGCGCCGAAAGTGGGCGGCGAGAGTGGGCGGCGAAAGTGGGCGGCGAAAGTGGGCTTCGAAAATACTTGTCGTGAATAATCCGTGCTTTGTCGTGCTTCAGTTCTCTCTTGTCCTGTTTCAGTTTTCCTAGTCGTGAGAACACCCGAGCTTTTCCTCCCCTTCCCACCATCCTCCTCCTCCTCCTTCTCCTCCTCCTCGTCCTCCTCTTCCTCCTCCTCCTCCTCAGCCTTCCTGATCCTTCCTCCTTTATCTGACCCCTCCTCCTCCTCCTCCTCCTCCTCCTCCTCCTCCTCATCGTTGTCCCCCTCCTGCACGGCGACGCCCGTCACCTTTTAGGTCGCTCGGCCCGGCTGTCGCCCTCCTCCTCCTCCTCCTCCTCCTCCTCCTGAGTCGGCGTCCTCAGTCAAACGTGCCCTTTCTCCTCCTCCTCCTCCTCCAACGACTCCACCTTCTCTAACGCCTCCTCCTCCTCCTCTTCTTCCTCCTCCTTCTGCTCTTCCTCCTCCTCCTCCTCCTCCTCCCCTCCTCCTCATCTCCTCATCATCATCATCATCATCATCATCATCATCATCATCATCGACCGCCCTTCTCCTCCTCCTCCCTCTTCCTCCTCGTCATCATCATCAGCGTCGAAATCATAATCCTTCTCCTAATCAGCATCATCATCATCAGCAGCATCATCATCAGCATCATCATCACCATCACCATCACCACCATCATCCACCATCACCACCATCACCACCATCATCATCAGCATCATCAGCAGCATCATCATCATCATCATCATCATCGTCATCATCATCATCTCATCATCATCATCATCATCATCATCATCAGCATCATACATCATCATCATCATCATCATCATCATCATCATCATCATCATCATCATCATCATCATCATCGTCATCATTCTAATCATCATCGTCATCATCATCATTTTCATCATCATCATCATCATACTCAGCATCAACATACACATCATCATAATCAGCAACAGCGGAAGCATCATCATCAACAGCATCATCATCATTATCGTCGTGGTCATCACCATCATCATAATCATTATCAGCATCAGCATCATCATAGTCGTCGACGTGGTCATCCTCATCACCGCCATCATTATCAGAACAATCATTAGCAGTAGCACCATCATCACAACCATCATCACCAGCATCATCAACATCGTCATTAGCATCATCACCAGCATAATTATCATCATCGTCAGCATCATCGTCGTCATCATCACCACCACCATCAGCAACATAACCACCACCATCAACACCACCATCATCATCATCAGCATCATCAGCATCATCACCAGCATCAGTAGCAGCACCAACAGCATCGGCATCAACATCACCAGCATCAACATCCCACCGTCATCATCATGAGCATCCGCATTAGCATCAGCACCATAATCGTCATCAACACCGTCCTCGTCATCATCATACTAATCATCACCATCATCACCACCACCAGCATCTTCATCATTATCAGCATCAGTATCAGCATCGCCATCATCATCGTAATCGTCATCTGCTTCTTCATCATCATCATCATCAACATCATCATCATCATCAACATTATCATCCGCATCATCAACACCATCAGCATCATCAGCATCACCACTATCACCATCACCATCACCACAACTATCATCATCGGCATCGTCATCAACACCATCACCATCAGCATCATCATCAGCATCACCATCCTCCTCCCCCTCGTCATCAGCATCATCACCACCACCAGCACCACCAACACCATCATCGTAATCATCATCACGATCACCATCACCTTAAGCATCATCACCAGCATCAGCACCATCGCCATCACCATCATCAGAATCATCATCAGCAGCATCATCATCACCACCACCATCACCACCATCATCATCAGCACACTCATCAGCAGCAGCATCATCACCATCAGCACCATCGCCACAACCATCACTCCCAGTTTGGGTCCCTCGCTTGCGGCCCCGTCGTGGCCCGAAACACGTGAAGACAACTTCTCCGCGCGCACGCGCCAGGCGCATGCTGGGCCCCCCCCCGTCCGTTGAGCGCCCCCCCCCCCCCCCCCCCCCGCGCGCATGAAATCTCACGTGCGCAGACATCGTCACCCCCAAGTTGGGCCCTCCTGGGGTTAAGTCAGGCGTGACCCCCTACACGGGGATCTTCGACGAATAATCAAAAAAACTTTAAACATACTCCAAAATTGCAAACGAATCCAAAAATGATCTCTTTTCTGGCTGGGGCAGGGAATCCTTCTGTTCGACGGCGCTGCACTGAGGGCCGATGGGCCCAGGTAGAAGACGGAGAAACCCATCTTAAAGCTGGCCAGCTCCACCCAAAGTTGATGGGTGAGTTGGAAGAGACGAAAAAACTTAGCAAGCGAAGCGCGAGAGGAGAGAGAAGCGGTGCAGGACGAGCTTGAGCATACACGTTTACGATTATTCAATCGTGAAGGTGTTGCTCTCGTCAGATACGCCAGAAAACCAACCATTAACGCGCACGCACAAACATGGTATCTTTTTCTGGCTGGGGCAGGGAATCCTTCTGTTCGACGGCGTTGCACTGAGGGCCGATGGGCCCAGGTAGAAGACGGAGAAACCCATCTTAAAGCTGGCCAGCTCCACCCGAACCCCAGATATTTGACCTGCGTAAGCGATCATATCGAGGTTTGTTGTCAAACACCAAGGCAAGGAAGTCCGCGAACCCTTTGAGATAGGCTTGTGCGATCAACGTACGCCAGGGCCCGCCAGGGATCTTCCCAGACAGCCCGATATGGGGCTTCCCGGATCGGCTGCAAACACAACCTCGAGGATGACAGCGTCGGGCACCAACTTCGGTCAAGGACTTGTCGAAAAAAGCGAACCAGACGGTGGTCGGTTTCTTCCATGGGGCCCCCCACTGGCACAGGTCGGTAATCATCCGGTAGCTATTCTTAGTGGATGTGAGGTGGGCAATCTCTGGCAGCTTCCAAAACAAACTGGTCTGCGGGTTCTCGACAGCAAACGGGACCTTGCGAGACCAGCAGCTTCGCCCTCGTCACCAAATTCGCCTGCACCAGTTGTGGGTGCCCTGCAGCCTCGGGGATCCCCCAAGGACAGGCGGCCAGGCGCAGGGCTGGGTGATGGGCGATACTGAAAGGTGTGCATGGTGGGGCCACCATTACGCCATCAGAACAGCTGCGTCGAATTATGTGGAGCAGGTGACTCAAGACGTGCTTGTCTGAAATATCAAAGGCTGGCCCGTTTCTGAAATCCAAAATCTCTGCGATGCGCCCGAGCTGCGAGAAAGCCTTGGGGACGCGCGAGCCACGCCAGCAAACAGATCAAGCATCACCAAGGGCCTCTCACGGCCCTGATGAACACCAGCTCCAAATTTGCTTCGCACCACTGCTTCTTTCGTCGCACGTCTGGCCGTAGCTTGAGGAAGCCCTTTGAGACCTGGCCGGCCTTCTCGTATCTGGCGACGCTGCGGCGGGACCTCCAACGGCCCCTCTTCTGCACCTCGTTCAGCGACCTCCGACCCACTGCGACGTCCCACGACGCCCCTGTGTGCCGCACGGAGTAGGGCACCAGGTCGTCGATGTCGAGGGCCTCGGCGGCGTGGCGGATCTCTCGGGCCAGGTCGCTGCAGTCGAAGGCCCACACCTTCGTCTCCTTGGCCGCCCGCCACTTTTCGAAGCAGCGGGTCACCCATTGTAACTCGGGCACGCCCCACCGCACGGAGTCGTCGAAGTCCCTGGTCTTGGTGGGGATGTTGAGCTCCCTTGGTCGGATCAGGACTGACCAGGTCGGGGAGCTGCGCCCTGTTGGATGGAAGAAGTCCATCCCTCTCAGCTCCAGGCTCTCTCCCGGCTGCAGGTGCAGGCTGGTGGTCGCGATTCACCAGAGCCCCATCAGAGGGAGCCCCCGTTGCAGCAGCCACACCGCCAGTCCGCATATCACCGCCCACGCGTGGGGAGGCCGAGAGTGGCCTGGGCAGAGCCCTTGCCATCCCACGAGGGCGCGCCGTGCTCGCGGCAGCTGCCGCTCGCCGCGTCGCCCCAGCGCGGGTGAGAAGGCCCCCAGGGCCGCCAGCATGTAGCTCCCGTGGTGGCCGGCGGCTCCCCCCAAGAACATCTCCTCCAGGCGG
Source organism: Prorocentrum cordatum (assembly GCA_963575745.1). Classification (NCBI taxonomy): domain Eukaryota; class Dinophyceae; order Prorocentrales; family Prorocentraceae; genus Prorocentrum; species Prorocentrum cordatum. Next base: position 44,189 of record CAUYUJ010018841.1, read on the forward strand.
GCGACCACCAGGGCGTCGAGGTCCCGGTCGCTCAGCTCGTTCCACTTCCGGATCCCGACGTGGTTCTGAAAGTCTCTCGCGCGCTCCGTGCATCGCCGGTAACTACCCTCGGCCACGGCACCTCTCACAGGGAAGCTCTCGTCGGACTCGAGGCCCGCGGCGAAACACGTCTGCCAGCGGTCCAGCTAAGCTGCGCATGCCTTCCGCGCCTCCGCCGTCTGTGCAGAGCTCTCTGGCTGGCCCGCCGTCTTTGCCAGGAGCACGCGCTCCTCTGGCGGCGGGCCAGGCAGGGGCGTCGAGGCCAGGCGGCGGGCCGAAGGCTCCGCGCTCGGCCGCGCCACAGGCGCCCGGCCCGCCCGCAGCGCGTCCTCCGGCGGCTTCACCAGGGCGAGGGAGACCATTGTCAGACGCCTTGTCTCTCGGCAACTTTCGCCTCTCGAAGACTCGGCTGGCTGCGTCCGCGGGGTTGAGCTCCGAAGGGGTCCAGCGATCAACCGCGACGAGTCGGCGGCCCAGCTGGAGAGCGCATCGCCTTCGACGCAGCGCAAGCAGTTGCCAGCTGGTTGCCCGACCCTTTGAGCGAGCCAAAATGGTACTGAGGTTATCGCCCAGGAGAAGAACCCGAGTCGCACGTCCTGACCGAGCCTTGCAGAAACGCCTCAGACACCACAGGGAAGTACGGCACTCTTTTACATGAACAGGCTCTAGTCTCCGAAAACGCCCACTATAGATATGCTCCCAAACAGACTTCTGAGTCCACGCTTTCGGCACGTCCTCGAAAACTGGGCCCTCCTCCCAGAGCTCGTAACCCGAGGTGGAAGCCCCGATCGCCGTCATAGGGTCTGAGAAGGGGTCCAAGACAGCCAGCCCCAGGGCCCGATCGCGATGTCCCCCAAGGCCCGCGCATCTGAATCTGAAACGCTCCGCCAGCCTCCCCACCTGCTGCACCTGCGCCTCCTTCCACTCCGTCTGCACCACCACCCCATGCCACTGGCACGCGCATCGTAGGCGAAAACTTGGAGCTCCAGGGCAGGCGAAGTTCGGCTACACACAGAGGCAACGCACGGTAGGCGGCCTCCAACTCAACATACACACTCGGCCACAGAGTCCGTTCATACTGATAGTTATGACGGATTAAGCGATAGGTGGCCCCACAGACTGACAATAGCGGGCGACGCATCAGGAAGGCAAAGGTGAGATGACCCACAGGCATTTCCAACTGTGCGCCGCTCAATCTCCTCCTGCTCAGAGCCCACTGGAGAGCTCCGCGTATACGACTATGCCGTCTCTCACTTAAACGTATTACCCCCTTTGCCCCATCGATAACCACTCCGGGAGCTTCGAGATGAGTAGACGTGGTGAGCTCGTGTATGATCAATCCGACTTCGTCCAGAGCCCTGGTCGCGGCCTCCCGGCCCTGCTGAACCTCGTTCGCCTCCAAGCCCAGGACCCCGACGTTGTCGACATATACGTAATGAGCCAAGCTCATCCCCTCGGTGTCGAAAACGGCGTTGCACGAGCGGTTCTCGAGGGCACTCTCGGGGCATAGGCGCGGCACCTTATACGCGGTGTTCTGCGCGGCCCTCTGCGCGAAGAATAAGCCCCACGTAAATCCCATCGGCAATGCCCTGAGGCACGGATACACAAACTCGTCTTGGGCCACTGAAGCCCCTTCCACAAATCCAATCCCCAGAGCCCCGGCTTCAATAGGAGGGAGACCAAACAAATCGCACAGAGGGCCGTCGATGCCGTCGATGCCGAGCCTATGGAAACAGTTAGAGACATCCCCTTTAGATATGTACAGAGTATGTTTGGGCCCCACCTCGACGCTGGCGAAGTTCTCGACTGTCGCCACTGCCACTCCCGGGGGGGCACTGAATTCTCGATTTGCTACGCGCGCATCAATAATCAGACGGAGCCGACCGTCTTTCGTAGCAACAGAAACATGGCACACTCTGCCCGGCGCTGCCGTCGCCAGGTGACTATGCCCCTACTTTGCAGCTCTCTCACGCAATCTACATGGGCCAGACTGCCCCCTCGGAGCCGGGGGTCCATATAGGGCTTCACTGGAGGCTCAGACCTCATCTCTTCCTCATCGCGGAGAAAATCAATCGGCAGCCGTTCGAGCATCGAACGCTCTCGCTCGCCCAGGACCTCAGCCGCCAAAGGGCAGTCGGCTGCGTCGGCTGGCAACGACGCGAGGCCCTTCACGAACGGGCGCGCTGGGCTGTCAGACGGGCCGCGGCCCGCTTTGTGCCGGAGAAGCGATCGAGCTGCTTCAGAAGGCGCGGCAAAAGCGGCGTCAGCGCAGTGCGAGGCAAGGAAGCCTACGTCTTTGCGCGCGACCTCCTGCACCTCGCGAGCGCGCCCTCCGTCCGCGGGCGGCGCTGCGCCCGCCATCCAGTTCAAAGCTTCGCACGCCTCTCTCACCACCCTCTGTCTGCTGTCTCATGCGCGCCTGCGCGCGCTGAACGCAGCTTCGGGAGAGACCAAAACGAGGCGGGGCTTCGACACCTGGAGGTTGAAGAGGGAAGACTTCGCCTGGGAGCCAGGAGCCCAGACTATCGCACCCCCGCTTAGCCCAGTCGTGCTCCATCTCAGGCCCGCGACTGACTGAAAACACAAAAAAAAAAACGGCGTCGCTATGCGCCAAGATGGGGCGCGTCTGGCTCCTCGCCCTCGATTGGAGTGAGGGTCGGGCGACCCCCCCCCGCTCCTCCTGTAGCTACCCTTTGTCGCCGCCAGGCTTCCCTCCACGAAGCTTGCGGGCCTCGCGCGCCTTGTCGCGCTGCTTGTCGACCTCTGCTTCGTCTTTGAGCCTGGCGGCCACGTGGCTCTGAAGAGCCGGGGCGATACCTCGCGCCCTGCGTCCGAGGCCCATGAAGTGCTCGGAGCCTTCCCAGACGGCGGCGCCACCGCGTCCATGATCAGCTGCACCCTCCTGCCCACCAGCTCCATGCACGCCAGGTTGCCGATGTTCAGCTGGTCGACGGTGCCCGCCAGCTCCATCACATTGAACAGCACCTCGAGCTCGTGGGCACTTCGACCATTCTCGGCCATCTTCATGTCGCGCACCACTAGTGTGAAGAAGGCCGTCGGGCTCCCGCCGTTGAGGCGGATGTGGCGGCGCAGCCACGCGGCCGTCTGCGGCCCCATCAGCGGCCAGTCGGTGAAGGTCTTCTCGCTGAGGTTCTCCATCACGCTCTCCCAGGTGCGGTGTCGCTCGTTCATCCGATGCCACACCACGGACAGCGTGCGGAGGTCGTCGTCACCCTCCTCACGGGGGGGCCCCCGCACTGGCGTGGCGCCCGGCTCCGGACCCGCAGGCCCTCGGGCCGCCTCGTCCGTGACCTGCATCAGCACCAGCGGCCTCCCCGCGTGCTGGACCAGGGCGCGGTCGCCGACCACGCAGGCGGCGGGCGGGGCGTCCCAGGGGGTCAGCCGCGCGATGCCATGCCGCTCCTCGGCGGTCACCCACCTGCCTGGAGGTCGGCCCGCGCCCAGCCCATCGCCAACGGCGGCGCCAGCCGGAGCCCCTGCCTCTCCGCGGGGCGTCGGTGGTCCTTCGACCTGCGGAGGCAAGGGCAGCGGGGCCGCCAAGGACGCGATCGCCAACCCGACGTTCGGCACCAGCGGCAGCCCAGGCGGGGGAAGTCGGCATTGGCGCGCCAAGGCATCCCTCTGGGCCCCCAGCTCCTGCGCCAACGGAACCTGGCGGAAGCGGTAGCACCGAAGACTCGGGTCCCCAAGATCTCCGCCCTGGGAGCCGTTGGGACGCCCATGTCTCCATGTAGCTGTCCCCATCCGGCGTCACCACACCCACCTGCTCGCTTTCCCCTTCGGGGAGGAGGACGACGCAGCGCTCGTGCCGCAAGTCCCGCGGCCTGCAGTTGTACTCCACCACTGCGAAATCCCCTTTCCTCAGGCCGAAGTGCTCAGCGAACGGATGCTCCATCCCGCCGAGCCCGCACCTGCTTGAGCTGCGCACGGGCCTCCTCCTCCAGGGACAGCGCCGCGGGTGGCTCCTCGCCCGTCGGCGGCGGCTCGATCGACAGGCACGCTGAGGTCCCCTGGAGAGCCGCCACGCCCCGAGCCCGCTGCCGGGCTCCGCCCACGTCGAGGATCACCACGACGAGGACCGCCGGCACACACCCCACCAGCGCGCCGCCCGCGAAGGCGGCCAGCAAGGGGCCCAGCAGCCCAGGGCACTCGGGCGCCACAGGGCAGGCCGCAGCCTCTGGGCAGACGGTGAGCCGTTCGGGCCCGCACCGCTGGAGATGCTGACCCAGCAGCTCGAGGACGCCCTCGTCGGGCGCGGGCGGCGTGCAGTCGCACACGCAAGTCGGGTGCCTCACAGACGAAGCGACCAACGAGCCCAGCGCGGCGCACCCCAGCTGCAGCGCGTGATCCATGCACTGCCCGCCGGGGGAGGGGCGCTGAGTCCAAGCTCCTGCAGGACGAGCTTTAGCATACACGTTTACGATCATTCAATCGTGAATGTGTTGTTCTCGCCAGATACGCCAAAAAACAAGCATTAACGTGCACGCGCAAACATGGTCCCCAGACTACTTTTTGACTATTTTCGAACACTCCTCCTGTAGAGGGACAGGCCCCACTTGATCCTGGGGCCCTGTGGACACGCAGAAAGCACGTGCCCCGCGCGCACGCGCCAGGAGCACGCTGGGCCCCACCCCCGTCCGCACACGCATCTCTGCGTGCAGGGAGGTCGCCGCCTGCCAGGTGGGGCCCCTCGCTCGCGGCCCCGTCGTGGCCCGCAAACGCGTGCAGACACGTGCCGGATGCGATGCACGCGTGCCGAGACTCATGGTGGAGACCCCTCCCTCCGCACACGTACTTCTACGTATCTTCGCGTGCAGGGAAGTCGCCACCGGCCAGTGGGGCCCCTCGCTCGCGGCCCCGTCGCGGCCCGAAAGCGTGTGCAGACTTCTTGGTCTGCAGGGCGATTACCAGCCTGGAACATATCCCTATCCCTAGGCTGGGCACCTCCTCATCACGATGCCAATCTTAGGGATTCCCTAATTCTTGACGGCGAATCCCTAAGATTGTCATCGCCTTCTGGCGTGTCAATCTTAAGGATAAGGATACGTTCGAGGCTGGTAACGAGAGCGAACCTCCTCCGCCGAAAGCTGCGCGGGTCACGCGCACAGCTTTCATTGGCAGAGAAAGGGCGGCAGCAGGCGGGGCCTCACGCGGCCAGGGGCGGGCGAACCCGGGGACCCGGCGGTGCCTAACGGGATGTGCAGGAAAAGGTACGCCTTGGACAGGAGCCCGCGAACGTGTGCAGACACGTGCCGGAGGCACGCGTGCCGAGACTCATGGTGGAGACCCCTCCCTCCGCACGCGTACTTCTACGAGTCCCATTCCCACGCCGCTGATCGACGCCCTTCTGGTGGAGGGCCTGTGGCCAGCAAGCCAACAGAGAACCCTGGGCCGGGGCCCTCACCGTGAAAAAGACCGACCCATCTGCGTAACGGATGCACGAGGGTGCACATCTGGCCACGAATCTGCTGCCATCGCTCGGACGTCCATTCCACGTGCATGTTTCGATTTCGCGCGCGTTTTTTTTGGCAAGATGGTCCAGGATGCTCCTCGATGGTCCTCGCCGAGAGAAGCATGCACACGTTCCAGTGATGACAAGATCTCAAGGACGTTACACTCGATAGTCCTCGTTGTTGGCAAGAAACCGCCCTCCCTCCGTGCAGGCGTTGCATCTGATCCACTTGCTGGCCTCAGACCTTTTCAAGACAATGCGTTTATACGAGTGTGCGCAGCGCTACGACGAGATAAGACGAAACCGAGACGAATACAACATCGGGCGAAGGTAAGTCGAGAATTTCTGAGATCGGGCGGCCCTGGAGGATGTTTCGGGCTTGGAGGCTTTCTCAGAGCTTTCCGAAACGCTCTGAGAGCGTTCCAGACCGCTCCGAAACGGACTTATCCCAGTCGTAGCGATCCCCGTCCGACGAGAACCATACGTTGACACCCCTACTCCCTCGATCCGTGTAGCCGTCGCAAATGTTACGCTTCTGGATCATAAGGGGTGAAGATGTCCTAGGTGAAACGCCTGGCACGCCCTACCGACAGTGCGTGTGTCTGTGTCTGTGTCTGTGTCCCGACGTCATGGAGCCTGTTTGTTTGTTTGTTTTTGTTTCTTCGGGGTCGCGGCCGTCACCGGTCCCGCCTCCCCCCCAAATGACGTCACGTTCTGCGCCGGCGGCGTCCAGGAAGACCTAGGGATGACCGTGGCCAAGTAGGAGCAGTATGCAGGTGGCGATCTGCAACAACGCGCCTGTGTACACCAAAGTGCTCGCGTGCGCCACAGCGCGCGTGTACACCACAGCGCCTGTGTAAATCGCAACAGCCGTGTGCAACGCAGCGCCTGTGTCCTCCACAGCGAATGTGCACACCGCAGCAACCATGTGCAACACCGCGGCTGTGCACTCAGCAGTGCTTGCGTGCACCGCAGCGCTTGTGCACACCACAGCGCCTGTGTACACCACAACATCCGCGTGCAACGCAGCGCTGGTGTACACCAGTGCCTGCGTGAAAAAGACAGTTCGAAGGATCATGTTGGTTAGGATCTGCTGGGAACAGCTAAACACCACGCAAGGGAAATGCTGATCATAGAATACGATGTTGTTCCCCCTCCTCCTCCCTCCTCCTCCTCCTCCTCCTCCTCCTCCTCCTCCTCC
>CAUYUJ010018841.1:51001-56001 GCA_963575745.1 Prorocentrum cordatum
GGAGGAGGAGGAGGAGGAGGAGGAGGAGGAGAAGCAGAACATGCGTTTTTCTTGTGCTGCTTCACGTCGACTGCCCGCATGCTGGAGGACGCCGCCACGACCCTCGAGGCCTCTGCCTTTCCCTCCGACTGGCGGGCGAGGCTCGACGAGGCGGCGCGCTGCAGCGACCGACCTCCTCCTGCCCGCCTCTCTCGCGGCGGCGTCGGCCGCCACCGCCCGCCGCACCCGCGCCCGCGCCGGGGGCCCCCGGCGCGCGGAGCCCGGGGTTGGGCGCGCGGGCGGGGCTCCCCCCGGAGGACCGCTGCGAGAGGAGGGGCGGAGAGGGGGGGGGGGGGCTGGGGGAGCCTCGGTATGGCAGGACCGACTTTGCATCCAAGCACAGGCAGTGTCTCGCATCCCTTGGCACATGGAGAGAGTCCACACGAGGGCCACCAGGCCTCCTGCCCCTCCTCTTCCCCTCCTCTCGCCCCTCCGCGGCGAGAGGGGTGCAGCAGTGGAGCGGGTGCGATGCGAGGTCGGTGCCAATGCTGTCCTGGGCGGTCGTTCCTGGTGCCAAGCATACTCGGAGGCCTCGGGAGCAGCAGCTTTGGGATCAGAGCCCAGCCGAGATTGAGGCTAGAGCTGAAACAAGAACGAGTGTGGATCAAAGCTTTCGTTCCAGCAGATGCGAACTGGCCATCGTCGCAGATCGCTCTCTGGGAGAAAGGGAAGCTTGGGTCCACCTGCGCCAGCTAGTCGTCGTCATCATCGTCCTCGTCATCCTGCCTCCTCCTCCTCCTCCTGCTCCGCTTCCCCCTCCTCCTCTTCTTCCTCCTATCCTCATCATCCCTCCCTCCTCCACCCCTTCCTCTGCCTCGCCTCCCTCCTCGCCCCCCTCCTCTCCCCCTCCCGCCCCCCCGCTCATCCTCATCCTCCCTGCCCCCCCCCGCTTCCCTCGTCCGACTCTGACCCCTCGCCCTTCTCCTCGCTCCTCTCGCCCTCAATGCTCCCCCTTCCTCGAACCCACCCGCCCCGCCCGATCGGGGCGGGGTGTCCCGTTGTCCTGTGGCCCAGGGGCTGGTCAAAGCACGGCGAGAACATCTCCATCCGATCGCGGCTGGGAAGCAGACAGAGGCAATCAGCCAGGCCGAAGTCAAAGCGAGGCGGTCGAGAGCATCTCTTTGAGTTGGGTTATCACATTTACCTGCATGCCGCAACGGGGTCCACTCCACTTGCAATCGCTCGGACGTCCATTCCCCACGTATCTTCCCGACTTCGTGCGCTTACGTTCTCGCAAGATGATCCAAGATGCTCCTCGAAGGTCCTCGCTGAGAAATAAATGCACACGTCCGAGCGATGCCAAGCTCGTGGCCCCTTGTGCTTCAGGGTGGGCCTGGGCGCCCGCGCGCAAGGCCACGCCCCTCCGTGGGAGGGGGGGGGAAAGGAGGGAGGGAGGGAGGGAAAAGTAGGATTGCGAGGAGCAGGAGGAGGAGGACGAGGAGGAGGAGGAGGAGGAGGAGGAGGAGGAGGTGGATGAGGAGCAAGAGAAGGAGGAGGGGGAGGAGGAGGAGGACGAGGAGAGGGAGAAGGAGGAGGAGGAGGAGGACGACGACGACGAGGAGAGGAAGGAGGAGGAGGATCACGCCCAGTCGGGGCAGCGGCCGGAGAGAGCTCCGGGCGCCGCCCACCGCGCCTCCCGAAGGGCAACGGCGCCAGCGAGCGGCAGAGGGCCTGCCGCACGGTGGGCGGAGGGAGGCGGGGAGGCACATCAGGGGGCCCGGGCTTGCGACCGTGTCGGGCCGAGGCCTCCTCAACCTCCTCCCTCCTCCTCCTCCTCCTCCTCCTCCTCCTCCTCCTCCCCTCCTCCTCAATCCCTCCTCCTCCTCTCCCTCCTCCCTCCTCCCCTCCTCTCCTCCTCCTCCTCCTCCTCCTCATCCCTCCCCTCCCTCTCCTCCTCCTCCTCTTCCTCCCTCTTCTCCCTCTCCTCCTCCTCCTCCTCCCTCCCCTTATCCTCCTCCTCCTCACTCCTCCTCTCCTCCCCTCCTCCTCCTCCTCTCTTTTCTCCTCCTCTCTCCTCCTCCACTCCTCCTCCGCCTCCTTTTGATTATCCTCCTCCTCCTCCTCCTTCTTCTCTGTCTCTTCTCCTCCTCCTCCTCACGCCTACTTTTCCTCCTCCTCCTCCTCCTCCTCCGCTCCTCCTCCTCCTCCCTCCTCCTCCCCCTCGTCCTCCTCCTCCGCCTCCTCCTCCTCTTCTCCCTCCCCTCTCTCCTCCTCCTCCTCCTCCTCCTCTCCTCTCCTCCTCCTCCTCACCGATGCATCATCATCATCATCATCATCATCATCATCATCATCATCATCTCATCATCATCATCATCATCATCATCATCAATCATCATCATCATCATCATCATCTCATCATCATCATCATCATCAGCATCATCATCATCAGCATCAGCATCAGCTCGCATCAGCCATCATCATCATCATCATCATCATCATAATCATCATCATCATCATCATCATCATCATCATCATCATCATCATCATCATCATCATCATCATCCTCATCAACAACAACAACATCATCATGGGGGGAGGCGAGAGGATGAGGATCGGCACGGACTCTCTGTTGGGCTCGCGCAAGGGTTCCCATTGGCTGAACTCCTCGCCTGGGCTAAGCAAACGGGGGGGCCAGATCATTACCCAATGCTGGGGAGTGTACGAGCCCACGACCCTGGCTAGGCAAGCAATGGAGCAGTGGCCGCAATCCCCTAGAGATGAAGGGGATAGGAGGGGGCGGGACAGAGGAAGAGGTGAATGAGGGAGGAGAATGAAGAGGAGGAGGAGAATAGGAGGAGGAAGTAAAATGACGAGCGCGATGATGACGACGACGACGACGACGACGACGACGACGACGACGACGACGACGACGACGACGACGACGACGACGAGGCGCAGGTGGGCTCCAAGGGCTCGAATACGACCGTGTCGAGAGGAGGACGAGGAGCCAGGAGGACGAGGGAGGGCAGCTTGCAGGGAATCCGTGCTGCCAGACTTTTAGTGATAAGTGTGCCACGAGCGCGTTCTTTCTGCCTCCTAGCCTTTTCACCTCCTAAGGCCTTCCGAGGCCTCAAGACGGCTCCAAGGCGACCCAAGAGTCCCCAAGGGAGGTCCAAGATGGCTCCAAGACGGCCCCACAAACGCCCAAGAGCGCCCCAAAAGGGCCCCAAGAGGCGACGCCTGGGGTTCGGGAGCCCCTCCCGCACCTTTCTTTGATCGATGGCATCCAAGGCCTCAGTGACATGCCAGATGCCCAACTGGGAGCTAGGATGGCCCAAGTAAACTGCCAAGAGGTCTCATATCAGAAGAGCAGCCTCCTCCTCCTCCTTCTCCTCCAACTACAGTTGGCTCACTTCTGGGCCTGCTCAGGCAAATCCCGATGCTCGGTCTGACGGCTGCCCAGCCGCCCTCTGCCCCACTGCGTGCCCCCACGCTTCCCTCCAGGGGCCTCGGGCCGCACCGTCCTCAAGGAGGCAAGAGAAAGGATGAAGAAGAGCATGACGATGTAGAGAAGCCCAAAGAGGTCGGCCAATGAGCAAGCATATGTCCAACCCGAATGGTCATCACTGCTGGATGGGCTGGTGGGGCTATGCGAAGCGTAAAGGATATGATTACGGCGAAAGGATGAAGGAAGGGAAGGGAAAGGAAGGGAGGCAGACGAGGGCGGGAGGATGGAAGGCGAGTGGAAAGACGGGAGGGGAAGGGTAAACGTGTCAGCGTTTAGGAGGCGAGCGCATGGAAGCAGTGAGGAAGAGGGAAAAAAGGGGCACGTGGTTCGTTGATGGAGAACAGGAGGGGGACGAGGAGGAGAAAGAACGCCTTGCTTCAGCGGAGTGTCTTTCACCACCCCGAAGGAGAGTCTGCCACGCGACCGCTGCGCGCCGACAACACCCAGGGAGCACGAGGAGGTTCAGCGCGGTGGCTGGAAGCTCAGAGCCCTGAGACTTCACCGCGGAACAGGAATGACGACTTGTGGCACCCAGATGGAAAGCAGCGGCAACACTCGCGCAACCACATGTGCAGAGGAGGAACTGGGCGGGCCAGTCTGCAGAGGCTAAGGCGGGGGAGAGGATGGCACGCAGAGTGGTGAGCCCAATGCAGACGAAGCCCTTTAGTCAACGCACCCTAAAGAGGGCAGACGAACCACCCTCATAACAAACACCCCCTGCAAGCGAACCCTTTCGGCAAGTGCGCCCGCAGGGAAGGAGGCGCACGTGGCAGGACTGCACAGTAGACGCCCAAGGCCCGTGCAGCAAACTCCACTGATGGGCAGTCGGGGTGTGTTTTTTCCCCGCGTTCCACGGCGAGGGAGGGTAAGGGGCAACGTTCGAATGGGACCAGCTCGTGGGGGGAAACATCGAGCATTGAATCGGCGACACGTCGCCGATAGATCGGCAATAGGCTGCCGATAGCGAGTACGCGCGCTCCTGCATGGGCGGGATGGCCCATTGGGCCCGTATCGGCGATTTGTGGGCGATCGGGGGTCGATCCACACACACACACACACACACCCCGGAGGGATGCATCGACCCCATCCCCGTCTCCGGGGTTCGCCGGGCCAGAAAACGTGGGGTCTCCGGCGGCCTCTCGAGACGATCCAAGCACCCCCAGGACGCCCGAAGGCGAGGCGCCGCTGATGAAGAGCATCCCGAATCTGGAAAACTGCTCCCCCGAACGCGCCCGAAAACCTCCAACCTCGAACCCAAAAAAAATCTACCCTGACGCTGCCCCCCGTGGAGCCCACTCCCTCGGCAGCCCCCTATCGATCCCCGGCGAGGGCAAGCTTTGCCGAGCGACGGCAACCCCATTCGGCCCGCGCCGCGCCACCCGCCGCCAAACCCGAACCCCCGGCCCGCGCGCTCGGACAGGGTCCCCGGCAGCACCCTTCTCTCCCCTCCTCCCGCTCTGGCCTGGCCTGGCCTGGTCGTGCGCACCCGAGTGGGGCGCGCTGCGCCGATGCC